>JACATO010000691.1:1487500-1540000 GCA_018389105.1 Nautilus pompilius
GGGGGATTCAGATAAGGGCCTGGGAGACATCTGAATCTGCGGGTAATTTGATGGGAGATGGACACTCGATGCTGAACCGTGAGGCTGTATGAATAATTGAAGCAACAACAACAACAACTAAAATTTTTAATAAACTGTGGGAGTTAATGGAGATTCTCATCTGTTTTTAATTACTCCGAAACCGAACAATGTGTATAACATCTTTTCCGGCTGGCTCCAGGGCCTATGACTTTTAAAAGATTCTATTTTTAAAATAATAAACCATTGTTTTCCAACGCTGAACCGTTGGATATGCCACTACACTGCCATACTCTTCAAAGCTCTTCTGAAGTGAAGAGCACAAAAGTAGGAGGATTTACCCAAATGTATTAACATAGCTGATGGCAGGAAACTTTAAATATTGGCAGAAATTCATTAACGTTTCTTTACTCTTGCCACTGAAGTACCAGAGAAGGATCCAATATTTAGGAAAGGGAAGCCGAACCTTTTGGTTGGAACCCAGCGACGAGGCTCAGGGGATTTAGAAAATTTTATGCCCAAATAAAGCATGTACGATGTTGGATTTGTTGAGAGGGAATTTCTAAATTTGTATGCCAAATATAATAAATACCTTAACAAAAAAAAAGAAAAAAAAAACAACCAGAGAAAGCAAGCCACACCATCTGCTGCTTCAGCATCTTCATTATTATAATCACCCTAACGGATGCTTGATGAGAAGCTGTTGTCTGGGGTTTCTGCAAGCGAAAGCCAATTTCGTTGTCTTTGTGCAGGTGGAGTTAGAGCGTCAACCCTGTCCTAGCTTCTGTAGCAATTATTCACGTTTCGATCTAGAATTTTCCATCCCGATACCAGCGCTGTCCACCGAGAAAACCATTTGTAGATGAAGATTCTGTAGATGTTGGGAAACATGTTCGTATTGGTTTTTGCAATAGTCTCAGGTGCGTCAGCAACGTGCTTCCACCGTTACAAATTCACTTCTTGATGGTGTGACAGTGGTGCGAGCAGATCTGTACTATAAAAGTACTTTGAACTCGTGGATGACTGATGGAAAACAGACTCTTACAATGTTTTTGGACAGCAGATGAAGAACTGTAACAGACATGTTCTGTGTAAAGCGTGATGAAAGCTGTTCCATTAAATAGTACCCAAAAAAAGAAACAAGACAGATTTTCGCCAATATTTCATAGAACTGGATAATGGTAAATCTTCCACCTGAGTTTTCCCTTTAACAATGTCTGAGGATATGAGAGCCATCATTACATTACACTCCTTGTCAGCCATCATCAACGTGTCTTCAAATTCTCCTCAACGTTTTTGCAAGCGTCTTTGGGGTTTTGGATTACAGGAGATATTATTTTATAGGCAGTGAATGGAGCCTTGTAACAGCTCGCTTGGTCCAACAGTGTAGCCAGATGAATACAGGTCGGTTACTGATGAAACCAAGAAAGAAAGCTTTTCCAACTGACCTCGCTATTCCTTTAGTTAGTTTTTTTTTTCTTTTTCTCGTTTCTCGTCGTTAGTCGATAGTTCCTTCCATATGCCTCTGCTTTTTAGGGCTAAAATGAAAGACTAACTGCTTTTGATGGCATCAAACACGCACATGACCTCTGCTAGTTTTCTGCCTTTTGAGTCAGCGGGACTTAACTGATGATGAGATACATGGCGGGAATAGACGAAGGAGCCCCTCCGAGATCCGCTTCCGGGCCACAGTAACGGAATTTACTTCTCTGTTTCCCGCTGGGGAGGGGGTTTGTCTATAAGTTATATTTCAGATATCAGATGATTGAAGCAATGCTCCGTTATTGTTATAGAACGAGCTGGCCAGACAGTCTCACTACACCGAGCGGCGTGTGTAGCTGTCCGAGAGTACACCTAATCCGCTGGAGTCCGGTGGGGAGGGGACGGGGCGCGGGTGGCGTGAAAACCAGATCGGAAAGCTTCAGCAAGTTGCGACAGGACGGAACGAACGATCACGCGAGCGCAGAGAACCGTTTAGAACGTTAGGTGGGAAAATTATTTACTATGAATACACGAGAATTTTCAGCACGCGTTAGAATAGATTCTGGTGGCGTGTGGTAGTCAGCTCTCGCACCACTTAAGAAAGCCCTCGACAGCTGTTTAGGCGATCAATACCGGTTCCATACGGTAAAGGCGGAGGGCGTGTGTGTGTTCTTGGCTCCCGCTGTGTTTTCCTGTTACGAACAAAATGTCTCTGTTCTTAAGGAGAGATGATTTATGTACGCTTTTATTTAAGAAGGGGAAAAAGGAGACCGTAACCCGCTTTTCGAGATGTTCTCGATTATTCAGGGTTCAGCTCAGATGACCATAGCTTTCATTCCACGTGATCACCATTGTTCTCTAGCGTACAATACGTTAAAACCCAGCACGGGGTAATACACTTCTGCTTTCCAATTATGTTAACGGTATACTTCTTTAGGTTGTTGCGTTTTCCCCACGAAAGGTATGTGATGGAATTCAACTCTTATGCAGTCAGTAAATGTTTTCGAGTGATTTGTAACACTTGTGGGGTAGCTCGTATTGTCAGGTAGTTTGTTTTTTCTTTACGATGAGGCCTCCATCTCATCTCGTCTCGCCTCCTGCCTTCGTGATGGAGACATTCCAGGCGACGGAAGTGGCACGGGAGAAATCTTGACCTTTGCTATACACCCTTAATAAAGGGGCCATAGGAATTCAACGAATCATCTTCACTTGGTTGATTTAAACTCTATTTTTTGGTATGAGCGATCACCGGAATATGTACGGCCCATGCTCGAAACTTTTGCATCAGCCCAGTATGTTTCATCATTCTCCTGGATGAAGTCGAATTAAGCCCCCCCCCCTGGATTGCGTAATGATGCTACATCAACACACTGAACTGCAAACCGCTTCTGCGTCTACTTTTCGTGGTGGTGGGGGGGGAATAAGTGGACAAGTTTAAATCCGCCGCACAAATAGACGATCTCCGACGAGACTTACACGTAAATCACGAACAAGTCCGACTCGACTAGAGTGGCCACGGGCTGTACTCAGCCGACGGCGGATGATGGCCGAGCTTTCCGAGAGTAGCAGCGGTGGGCGACCTTCTCCCAAAACTGGTCTTCGCAACATCAAGTGGCGCAAAGAAATTCTACGTAATATTATCACCACTTAAATAATTTTTTATTTTTTTTTTTAATTGTACCAGTCGTATTCCAAGATTAGTCTACTTTGTTGTTGTTGTTGTTGTTGCTGTTGTTGACATTTTTTCTACGAAAACAGCGGAATCCTACTAAAATATCAGGAAATGGTTTATTATACTCGTATTCAATTAATAACCCCTCCCGTAAGGTTTTGCAAGTGTCTAATATTCATGGAAGCCTCTTAAAATCCTTTTATACATCATCATCATCATCATCATCATCATCATCATCATTATTATTATCATCATTATAGAAAGTGCCGATAACACAAAGATAACAAATTTAGTTGACCGAAGCTCCTCTGTACCAGATGGGTATATGTCGATACCAAGGACTAGAGATCAAGGTTAGCAAAAGCAAGCCGATGGATGTATTTTAAAGATGAAAGCTACCAGTGATGGAGGTTTGAAAGTCGGTGTAACTTACAATTATCTACTCTGAATAAGCCATCCAGATTACAGCGGTCAGCGGACTCGTCAGCGTACTCAGACACCTTGAGAAAGACTGTATATACTGAGAACGAAGGCCAGGCGGTTTAAGAAGCGGAAGCACGCGAAAACCTGCTAATGAAGACAGTTTTTCTTAATCTATTGACTGCACACCTATCCGTGACTATTTCCGAAGTAATCCTAGTAAACGTGCCGCACTCTTTCCTACCCGGCACAATAACTCTCCTGTCAAGAAAACAAAGAAACAACACCGTGGGCATGCAACTCTTGCATAATACGTTATGGCGTTCGGTCGGCCGGTTTTCGAGCGAGGTGATGTGATGTCTGGCTGCGCCAGGCCGACACTGCTGCATTTTAAATACTTTACTGGATCTAAAGGTGTGAGAGCAGATCCAATAGGACTTTTCAGCAACTGCGTTGTTCGGGGACGAATTGCTTCGTCCCTTTGCAGATAGAAATCACTAAAGGTCATAAGTATAAAGTGGCTAATGTTTCAGCTCCGCCTAATATCGAAATAAACTTTTATTAGCAGGAATGTGGATGAATGGGATTAACAGCGGCTGTTGGAGTTAATAGCGATCGTGCGAATATGCTTTAAATCGCACTGGCAAGAATTTCTATTCCTCAGGCGCTTATTGATCGCTGAGACGAACGGATTAAATAAACAGTAACTGTTTTGTTGTAACGGTTAATTTTCTGAAAATCGTGGTTATTTATTTATTTATTTTGCGCGCGACACTTAGAATATTGCCCATTCCCCTACAAGTTTCCAGCCGAAGAGCCTGACCTAAAGGTTTGCCTCCATTAGCTTCAACCGCTCACAACATCTCAAAGCAGAATGAGTAAATTCTTACATTTCCTCTTCCATGTATTGCGAGCGCCGACGTATTATTTTGTTTTGCTTAGCTTATTATTATTATTATTATCTTCTCTCTCTTTTTTTTTTACTTTAAAAGAAGTTATTTTAATTGCTTTATAATTGGCTCATATCACGGAGATAATAACTCGGCGAGATGATGTCGTCAAGGCGAGACGTCGAGGGAAAACCGCCATGAGCCGCACACTTGACCCGTAAGCCGTTGGGCAAGAATGGTTTGTCCATGCGCACTACCCAGACCTGGACTGGCTACCTTGTTTGGTTGTTAACTGTAGTCCTCTTTTCACCAATGATGACTTTTTAAAAAAATGCTAAGAGCCTGGTTTGAAGCTGTTTTTCGTGGCCTGTCGAGTCTGTGACGTCACAGAGAAGCCATCACGCATCGTAAATGCGCGAGTGAGTAGCAGTTTTCTAGTTTGACGCTCATCTTGGAAAAACAGTATCGTGATGTGGAAACAGTAAAAGAATTCTGGATATTCCTAAATGCACTGATGTAAAGCTTACAGCTAAACTAAATCGTATCTAAATGGAAGCTCAGAGCCGGTCAAAATACCATGCATTGAGTTCTTTTCGAAAAAAGAAATAAGTTCAACGTGAAACATCTAAAATAAAATGAGGTCGTTACAAGAGTTTTGTCGGATTTTAGGTTACGTTGGTTTTTTGCCTGCTTGTGAAGGTGTATGTAGATAAATTATGTATCGTTTTGTAGCGAGTACTTCGGCATACATTATGAAAAACTTCCTTTTTAAAAATCATAAAATGGATATTTGTTTCAGGGTTCTAAGTGAAGCGTGGATACAACATTTTTCGTGCCATTCTGCTTCACGAGTCCAAACCGGGCCACAAAGCGAGAGAGGCGACTCGTAACATTAAGCAAGAATGTGGCGAGGACAGAGCGAATGAGAGTCTGCAAAGTTTTGGTCAGAAAACGTGAGCCTTGAGGATAAGGAACGTAGCGGACGTCCTTCCAGCTGTGATGACAGCCGTCCGAAAGCCTCAGCTGAAGCCGATCCAAGAAAAACGGTGCGAGAAATTGCTGGAGAGCTTGACATGAGCACAGCAACTGTTTCCCGGCATCTTGACGCAATCGGCCAGGTGAAAAGGCTTGACGAGTTGGTGCCTCACGAGTTGAATGATCAACAACAAAATCGTCGATTGGAGATCTGCTCTTCGCTTGTCGTAAGAAACAAAAACGACCTATTTCTTGACTGAATCATTACGTGTGATGAAAAATGGATCCTTTACGACAATCGCAAACGATCGGCACAGTGGCTCGACAGAGACAAGGCGCCTACCCACGTTCCAAAACCCAGCCTCCACCAAAAGAAGATCATGATCACTGTCTGGTGGACTGCAACTGGGACCATCCACTATAACTTCTTGAAACCTGGCAAAACCATCACAGCTGAAAGGTACTGTCGTGAATTAAACGTTGTTCATCAGAAACTCTCCCAACGACAGCTGGCATTGGTGAATCGAAGAGGCCACTTTTCCTTAAAAAAAAACATTCTCCAATAATCAAGAGATGACGACGCCGAGTCCGCGTTGTCCCTGAGGACGCTGTGGACTTTCGGCGATCTATCAACATATCATGTGACGTAGTAGACACACTTACGTAACCAATTCTTCTCCATCAGCCAAGAACTGGGATAATCCGCTATTTCTCTTGCGTGTGGACTCATCGGATAACAGAGACATGGAATATGTGCGAATGAGATTATTGCACATTATATAAATCACATAAAATCGTCTTCACCGGCAACACGATGTCAACCCGTCTCGTGATCGATCCGCTTCTTATGCTAAGCAGGGATTTTTTTAAAAGTAAGTGCTGTTTTTCTTTAAAAAAAAAAAATTTTTTTTTGTTGTTGTTGTTGTTGCTGGACACTGTGGAGAAGTGACACCAGCGAATGCTCTATAGATCTTGAAGGAAAGATGTCCTCGAACAAGTGACCCATCTCCCAAACAAACCTTTTCTCGACGAAGAGAGCGGGGGGGGGGTGGATGCCTGTACTTAAGGGGCCGTCTCGCGAACTCGGTCTGCATGAATCCCGTTTCTATTACGCTTAATTAATTATCAGTTCTCTGGCGCCATGACATTTTCGGTGCGTGATCTTTCACAACATCACGTATTAACATTATTATTATTATTATTATTATTATTATATTATTATTATTATATTATTATTATTATTATTATTATTATTATTATTATTATTATTATTATTATTATTATTATTATTATTAGTATTATTATTATTGTTGTTGTTGTTGTTGTTGTTGTTGTTGTTGTTGTTGTTGTTGTTGTTATTATTATTATTATTATTATTATTATTATTATTATTATTATTATTCTTATTATTATTATTTATTATTATTATTAGTTAGTTCGCAAAGATTGAAATTTTGTTAAGTACAAACATCCTAAACTAATCTAATCCGCTAGGAGTAATTGATTCCCTGCCGCGAGTAGCGGATGGAGTAACTGCAGAACGTCTAGCGGTCCCTGTTTTACGATGACGCGTTAAGTAAAATAAACAAGCAAACCAAGGAAGCGATCGGAGAATTTTACGAATATTTAATCGCTTAAAAAAAAAAAAAAAAAAACTTATTTGATGCTGAGGGAGAAGTGTCTTGGACTAATTCGAGTATGCTGTTTTCAAATCTGAAATCAGAATTAACCCAATATGTGAGGATTTTTGGTTACAGAACTAAATGGAAATCTAATGTCATATATTTGGATGATGTTTTTAGCACTGTATACAAAAAGCAGACTACGCAGGAGAACCTCCTGGTTGCCTGCTTACATGTATACACATGCTTTTGTGCTTGTGGAGTAGCCGAGAGAATGCAGGTCAGCTGTAAGATCCAAGAATGGCCATCAAGAACAGACCATACTCCAAGAAAATTCAATGAGCAACATGTGCCACTGGTACGTCCACAAAGAATATTTCTTCCACCACTGCATATAAAGAGCTTTGTAAAGGCGATAAGTGTTGAAGGATCGGACCACAAACTCGTGGTTTATTTTCCGATCCAGTCTTCCAGTCGAGGCTTAACCCACCGGAGGTTTTCAAACTGGTAGTCGACAATTTCCTTGGGAACCACAAAGCAGACAACTATGGCGAGTTGGTTCAAGACATGATGAAAGCCTTTGAAGAAATGGGCTGCCGTATGTCGCTGAAGTTGGATTCCTTGCCAGCCAACCATGGTGCTGTGAGCGATGAGCATGGTGAGAGGTTCTACCAACACACACAGGCAATGGAGACCCTCTATCAGGGGAGATTCAACTCCAACATGTAGGGAGGCTGTTATTGGTTTCTTCAGAAGCAAACCACTGCTATTCACCAACATAAAATCAAGTACTCAAAATATTTCTAACATTTAATGTACACTTTGTACAACATGTTTATGTTGTTCACTGTGTTTGTATATTGTACAGTAACTGTTATCCATAAGCTCAATGTGTTTATATTGTGAAATGAATCTCTTTTATGCAATTTTGCAATGTGCTTGATTTATTAATAAACAATGGCTGAAAACGCCATTTTTCTGCATCTACAAATCCTGACGGGATGGGTTAATTCTGACTTCAGATTTGGAATCAGCTGCTTGATTTGATAAAGGACACCAGCATATACCTCTGTTGTTCACTGTCATCAGTAGCAAATAAAGTAAAAAGGAAACAATTTTAAGACGCCTTTGAGCTGCTAACTAACTGCCTCCTTGGACTGGGGACTCTCTGCTGGCAGTCAGTTCCATTCAGTTAGTGTCAACAACACTGAGCCCGGCCGGCCGGCCGGCAGTTCAGCTAATGGTAGCTAATGGGAGGATTTGCTAAACAAAGGGAATAGGGTCGGGCCGACCAACTGCCGGGTACTTTCTTGTAATATGACCGCATTACAGCGAATGTCTGGGGCCCGTCACATTTCGTTTACACACTCGCACATTTTTAGTTGAAGCGAGAAAAAGTCGCCCGTTTCGTTGTTTCAGCTCACCAAGCCAACTTTTAGAGATTCTGAGTTTGTCAAACGGAAGCACTGGGGAGGTATCTGTTTGAACCTCGATAACCATAGTAATACAATTTTGCTGTATCTAAATCTAAATCTGCCCGTTGTTCTGCAAGATGCCCACTGTTTCGTTTCATTCCTTCGTGCTTACATTTAAAGGCACCCGTTAATAATGACAAATAAGCAAATAATAATTAGGGATCCCGCAGAGATTCTTGACATGCATAATCGTATTTCTCAAACCGGCACAATGTAAGCGGACTTTTAAACCCTACGCCAAAGAGCTATTGGTCCCAGCCGTTATAATACGAGTCCTTGGCCCCTTCCTTCATCCACACCCCGAGTAGACCGGAGTTCGTGTTCTCTCTCTCTCCCCTACCTCTCGGCGAACCCCTGTCCTGACTTTCAGGATCAAAATACATCTTGCAGCAGTGATCTAGAAGGGAGGGTGTGTGTGTGTGTGTGTGTTAGGGCGATAACCTTGATGACCAAAAAAGGTCACCCGGATAAGTTTGGGGATCCCTGCTGGAGCTGTGGTCAGGGATCCCGGCCAGTCGAAAATTATCAGCACAACCTCCGCCGGGAGGGATCTTCATCTTCAGATGTGAAAAGGAAGACGTATTCTCTGGGGTAAACTCACGCGGCCCCTGGTGGAGGAGAGCGTTGTAAAGATATGCGAAAGGAGTACATCAACCAAACCCACTCTTTCCCCGAGCAGGAATCGAACCCGTAATCTCAGCCGCTCTAGTCCGCTGGTCACCCCGAATCTCCGTTAATGAGGATGCTGAATTATTGGGAAGAGTCCGGCACAGGTTCTGTAGTATGTCTCTGGGTATCAAGTGTATCTGTGGTTTGCAAAATGATTGAAATATTCGATTTTTTTGCTCATTCAGGATACCAGCCGCCGAGCGAGGGCGGGCGTAGCAGAGGCTTTCAAAGCGGTCCCGAGAACTGGTCGCGGATTTTCTCAGTTATCTACCTTGATCGAACCTAGCGGCCATGATTGTAAGTCGGTATAACAGAGTCATTTTACACCAATAGACCACCGGAAGACGCGAAGCTTGTAAGCCATAATTACTTCTTTAGCTACATAAACGACAAGTTTGTGGGAGGGGGGGTTCGGAAAATATAAAAACGAAGATAAACCAGTCTGATAACGATTCGCGTGTATGAAAACAGATACAAGGCTAAAAAAATCAATCGTTTTACATCTGTGATACCAAGATTGATTCTGTCTCATCCAAGCAGCATCTGTCAGTAACGGATTGTGAGAGAGAGAGAGAGAGCGATGAGAAGATGGGGAGTGGGGGAGAGATGGGTGGAGAGAGAGAGAGAGATGGAGATGGAGATGGGGAGAGAGATGGAGATGGGGAGAGATGGGTGGGAGAGAGAGGAGAGGTGGGGGAGAGAGAGAGAGAGGAGAGAGATGGGGAGGAGAGGAGAGAGGGAGAGAGATGTGGAGAGAGAGAGATGGGAGAGATGGGGAGAGAGAGGTGGAGAGAGAGAGATGGAGATGGAGATGGGGAGAGATGGGTGGAGAGAGAGAGGAGATGGAGATGGGGGGGAGAGAGGTGGAGAGAGAGCGATGGAGATGGAGATGGGGAGAGAGAGGTGGAGAGAGGAGAGATGGAGATGGAGATGGGGAGAGAGAGAGATGGAGATGGAGATGGGGAGAGAGAGGTGGGGAGAGAGAGCGATGGAGATGGAGATGGGGAGCGAGAGAGATGGAGATGGAGATGGGAGAGATGGGTGGAGAGAGAGGGGAGGGAGAGAGAGAGAGGAGATGGAGATGGGGAGAGAGGGTGGAGAGAGAGATGGAGATGGAGATGGGGAGAGATGGGTGGAGAGGGAGAGAGAGAGAGAGAGCAGAAAACTGCTTCTCTAGAGTTGTAGTATTGATTTGTGGTTTGAAAGAAAAAAATATATGAAATTAAATAAAATTAATTATAAAGAATATATATTATTTTATTTGTGATAGGATGGTTATTTTCGATAATTTGGTAAAAAGCAAAAAAAAAAAAAAATTTTTGGATGGACGGGGATACAGCGGCCGTCTCCCGTAGGTTGGAGAAAGAACGATGAGAGCATCTCCGAACAGACGGACGTGATGAAGACTTTAAGAGGCGGCTCAGACGGAAGCAACACCAATCGCTCAGTGGACCGGCTGCGTGTTCTTTCCATACTTATAACCTGGGGGGGGGGGGGAAGATGGGGGTGATGATATAACCACGTGAGTAACACACACACACACACTTATTCTCTCAATCTTTCCGTCTGGACCGTTGTTCCGGTTAATCGGATTTACTTTCATAGCGTCTAATTTTCCGTGCTACGATTTCCTTAGATTAAAACAAAATGGGGGGGATGGCTGACTCGTTTGTCGTCTGCTGCAGCCACTGGAAGGGAACTTTGCACTGAACACTTTTAACAGGTTTCTTCCGTCGCTCCTCTCGTACACGCCTGGGGTCCTGTTTGATCTGGTCCCTTAACATCGCCCCTGGACTGATAAGATGGTGAAAAGGTGGAAAAGAAGTCGCCGAAGAAAGCGACACAGCCAATTTTCCCCGCACCTTCCAGAACATCAGCATCCTTCGCGTAGCTGAACGGAAAGAAACATTTATCTTCTTCAGGAGATCAATACTGCAGATTGTTGTTGTTGTTGTTGTTGTTGCAGGACACGGAGTCTTTAAGTCTCCTCCTTCCAAATTAACCTTCATGCGAGATGAGTTCCACGGAGATAGGGGAGGGCGAAGTCTCACCATACTGAGGATTATCTTTTTCTTAAAATTGTCTCTGTCGTTTACCCGCCGGAAATGCGCGTATTTACCAGTCACGTGGCCGTTTCTTTCTCTTCTTAGATCAGATCTAGACATCCAGCAGACAAGTGGTTAGGGTTCAACCCGAGGGGGTGATGGTAATCGAGAGTTAAGTAGCGCGGCAAAGAGAAATCATCAGATCTTGCATCTGTGGATCGAGCTACTTCCACTCTTAGAGCCATGAAAAAAAAGAGAGAAACTACAGGAATCCGGAAGTTAAAGAGATGAAAATCTTTGAAGTGCAAGAATTGATCATTTGTATATATATATACATTTTTTAAAATATCTTTCAGGAGAGAGAGAGAGAGAGAGAGAGATGGGATGGAGAGAGAGATGGAGAGAGAGAGAGAGGGAGAGAGAGAGAGAGATCTTTCAAGGAAACCAAATAGCCGCGCGGGCAAGCGACGCGGAGCGGGTGGTCAGCAAGTCTTCCACTTGACCACGCAGATGACCCCTCTGCTCCAGTCACTGACACACGTACAGCAGTGGCTCCTTTAAGTACGCATGTAGCGGGCCTGTTGCTCCATATCAGATGGCAACCCGGGGCGACAGGGCACGTTCCTTACGTGTGGGGGCCGGATGTTCAGGCCAGAGAAAGGCAACTTCACCCTCGGTATTCTGTTGAATGACTACACAACTGCAAAGTTCGGAACCCGGACCACTGCCAGAAAGCCACCCGAAAACGTGCGGAGACGCCGACAGAACCAGCGGGGTAGCGAGAGCATCATTGAGGTACGGGCTTTCCTAGCGGATCTCTAACGCGACCGGCCTGCAACCTTCAAAAGGCTTCTCTCTCTCTCTCTCTGCTGCAGTGAGCACGCGAGAAGTTTTTACCGTGCGGCTAACGGCCGTCACAGCTCTACCTCTTCCGTGAGAACCTCGCCTCTAACCGCGGAGATCGGCGGCCTGTGCGGGAACCATCGGTCATCGGTCGCACCCCGAACTCTCGTTTCACCTGTACCCTCGGCGAGAGAACAGGTAACCAGTTAAGCCCACTTCCGTGCGCAAGATGGCCAGGCTAACGCGCCTGGGATAACGCTACAGCAGTGTTCACCGTTTGCCTTTAGCCGTTCCTTTACCTCTTCTGACCGGGCCGGAGAAACCAGCGTCCGTTATACCGCTCTTCAGCTGCTGAAGGTACAAAAGACAACCAACCGCCAGTCAACATCTTAACGTAGAGTTTCCGGATTTGCGCCCTTGTGAAAACGGCTTAATCCAAAAACTACACCCATGAGAAAAGAAGGTGGCATCATGAGAAAACATTTAAAAACAAACAACAACAACAGAATAAATCGGCGAAAATCTTTTTTAAAAAAAGGGGGCAGAATGTGATGCGGTTGTCCCTTTTTTCTTCCCACGGACGTTTCAAAATGGTTTGGAATATAATCGGACGAGGGCTTCAGACATTGTTCTACTTCTCGTGCGCCTGCCTCGTCTGGCTACTGCGCATTGTAGGGCGCCCGCTGTGGAACATGAGCCTGCGCATCCGGGGGTACTTCCACAAAGGCCGAAACACCCGCATCCCCCGGCCGCCAGGAGTCCCTTTCCTCGGGAACGTCCGAGACGCTGTCGGCTGCTTCGGTCCTTGGGCTCGCGAGTTTCTCGCTGACAGACACCGCGAATACGGTCCGGTCTACCAGTTCACGGCGGCGTTCCGCAGGGTGGTGTTCCTGTTCCGCCACGACGACATCGACCCCTTGCGGAAGGCAGACGGACGCTTCCCCAAGCACATCCGGTTTCCGAGCTTGGAGAAATACCGGACGGACAGAAGACTGCCGCTAGGATTGATACTGAGGTAAAGTAGAGAGTCCCATCCTCCTCCCCCCCCCCGACTCCCAACAGCGGAACCACGGTAAGCCCCGTCGCCGTTTTTTTTTGACAAACCCGGAAGCCGTGCGCAAGGGACTGTCGGGTGACACTGTGACGTTGATGCGGCAACCACTGGGCGGGGGGTGGGATGGGCAGAGTAAGAAATAATTTTTGGTGTCACGTCGAACAGGAATTTGTTTTTCTTTTGTTGTTGTTGGGTCTACTTGGTTGTCCTGTTCTTCTGTTGGTGTGCCCTTTTTCCCCCCTTTTTCGTTTTAGTCAAACTTAACGTCATAAACACGCACAGAGAGATAATTAATTTCTTTCGGCCCTTAACCGATATAATAATAATAATAATAATAATAATAATAATAATAATAATAATAATAATAATAATAATAATAATCACCGAAGCTCTCATTTGGCACGGCAGGATAACTCGCAGATCTTTGGTGCTGGAACCATATCCCCGTTGAAAGAGACTCTTCTGGAAGTAAGGCATGAAAGAGAAAGAAAGAACGGTAGATGAAGTATTCTGTGGATGGGGGTTAACGTCGTTTGTTCGTGGGGTACACGTCATACTTACAAGGGGGAGTTAACCGCAGCACTTGCGACCTCCTGTCGCAGACGGCCGGACCCGGGTTCTGCACGAACAATACGGCGACGATGGATGGATAGATCGTGTTCATCTGGGGCGAGAGAGAGAGAGAGAGAGAGAGAGAGAGACCCCGGCGATTCCGCACAGAATTTCGTGATGAAAAGGGAAGATTTAAAAAATATTTTTCGTTCATTGTTTTGAGACTCGGGCCCCTTTTCTAACGCGCCGCGTGATTTTACGATGGAATACGGTTCATTGGCCGTGTGAAATCCTCGGCGGTCGAATTTGGCATCGAAACCTGACTGCTGCATCTTTTGCAACCGATCGGATAAGTCCACTGCTTGTGATGTACTAATTATGAAAACATTCCCATAATGCAACATCAAACTCGGGGGATGGCGTTCCGTCTACATCCGCGTTATCGCTGGTGCGCCGAGCAGCGGATCGAGTTTTCCGTGCGTTGCATTGTGGGAAGGCGTTCTTCATTAACAGGGGGAAATAACTCTTCTTGACCGGAAAAACAAAACAAGAATTTCAATTGTAAATATTTATTCATTTGTCATCTACATTAATGTTTTTTTTTTTTGAAAGAAAGGGAGATAACTATCTGACATAAACATATTGATGAATATTTATTCATTTGTTTATACCATATGTTTTTTTTTGAAGAAGGGAGATAACTATCTGACATAAACATTATTGAAAAAATAAAGCGAATTGTAGTATACTGGGGAAAGAGCAGAAGTACATACGTAAAGAAGTAGGGAAAAGGTTGGCCGCATTTCGGCTGCAGACCAGTTTGTTTTTTTTAACAGCAAAGGTAAAGTTAATTAAATGGCGATAATCAGGAATTGCACGGTGTTTTGGAATAGTTTTGTTTTCGCTTCCACCGTGACGAAAACAAACAGAATTTGCATAAAGACATTTGTGAATTCGAAAACCGGTCAGGGTTGAGACTTATTCCTTTTGTACCTTGGTGGGGATTTTCTTGTCTTTTTTATCAGCACATTTTGATTGGAAATCTAATGATGTTTAATATAAATAAATAACGAGTACGATGAAGGGGGGAGGCGTTTATTAGCTGCTGACAGTTCTTTGAAGAGCTCTTGTCGTTGTTGTTGTTAACATAGTAGTTGGGGTTTGGTGTCGGGGGGGGCATTTCTGTCGTAGATGTTGCTAAGGGTTTGCCTCGCGGGGTCCCTCCTTCTCCTCTTCCACCCGAGATAATTAATCTAGCATCGAGACGCTGAAGAAGAACGGGAGACGGGGCATTTAAAAGATGTCGGAGAGACGAATGCAACCCGGAAACGGTCCATCGGCGGAAATGTTTGTTATAGAGATTAACTCACAGACCGAAACCAGCCCCTCCCTTGAGGGAGGGGGGAGTAGAAATAACGGCTGGCGGCGGTGTTTATCCAAAGGGACTCGCGCAAAAACATGCTCGCCAAATGGGCCCGGTGTTCGATTCCGCCCTCCTGTTTACACAACGACGACGAACAGTCGGAGACCGCTTTCAGCCGCGATCGCGCGTTCTTGTGTGTGTGTGGGGGGGGGGGAGATGTCAAAGGTCACCCTGACACCGGAACTTGTGGTTCAAACGAAACATGACCGGGGAGCGCTGCGCGGAGATGAACGAGTAAGGGGGGGGGGATGGCGGCCCGGTCTCGCGACGGGTCACGAGTTCTTCCCAAACCAGCCAAAGTATTAATTAACCGGCTCGATTCCGCGACCGACCCACGGGTCCGGCAGGGAGGGGGGGGCCCGGAGGCTCGCTGGAGGTCTTCAGAGACGAACAACACCCGATCTTCAGCGTCATTTAAAACAAACAAACAAACAACAACAACAACAACAAAACTCTATTTTCCTTCGTTTGCTTGATTTTAGCGAAGGTGACGAATGGCGCCAGATAAGAAACCATGTTGACAAGATGTTGGCCAAGCAGATGGCGCTGGAAGCTTCCGTCGAAGAAATCTGCAAGGTAATTTGAAAAATAGGGCTGACCATCTCTTTCTCGGACTCGACGACCTTTCTAGTCTGTATCGTCCAGCTCCCTCTACCGCGTTAACGAAACCTACGCTCCAGTGCTAAGCTACGTGTGCCATTAAGGTGACTCAAACTTCCCGTACTTTTTAGAACGCCTAGGGCCGACGCCATAAGCTCACCTGTAGTCGTGTGTTGGTTAGTATGGCTGAAGCCACACTCTTAATTTCTCCACTTCAAAAGAGCTCTAAACTCAAGATGGCTGCTTCCGAGGCATCGACTGAGAATGTCTGTGATTAGTAAATAGCGTTCAAACTAAACAGTAGTGATAAATGTTGCGACTTTTGTAATGTAGTGGTCCTTTAAAAGTTCAGCATTTACATTAGTGTGGTTGTAAAAGCCATGTTTTAAGGTCCCGTAGTAGTAATAATAATAATAATAAAGATTCTCTGTCTCTCTCATCCCCCCGCCACAAAGTAAAGGTCACGTGTGTACCATCCTCCGATAGGCTGTGTGGAGGTGGTCCGTCCGCTATTGCGTCTGTGTCAAATTACACAGACAGCGGTTAGCTCTCTTTTACCTCTTTAACTTCTAAACCATTCGCAAAATTAATCTCCTACGAAAGAATTTAGGGATGAAGGAATTAATTTGTAGTCGTAAATAACAAAATTTATATAATATCCCGTAGACACGACAATCCTAGGTCTTCGGGTGCGGTATAAATGTACAGGACAATATTTTTTTTTTATTTTTAAAAAAGATATAATTAGTTAAAAATAAATAAATTACATATATTCAGTAAAATGTTAGTACAGCATCAGTAATTAGCGATAATTAATTAGAGTTAGTCTAAGCATCGTTTTCCGGAGATTACTGAATGGAAGAGCCGACTTCCGGTTAAGATCTTTTTGATGTATTAACCGGGACTTTATTTAGAAGCTTATGTTAGCATTGTCAGCACTTTGAGAGAAGTGAGTTTGTCGGAGAAGGAATCCGGTACTGATGAGGGTTGCTTCCTGTGGAGCATATTAGTGCTGACGCGAAGAACAGAGAATAAAGTCAAACCCTTGTCAGTTTGAGCCTACGATAATAACACCTCGTTGTTGGAAGTCAGGTCGACGACGGTCATATCTGCCATACGGATTTACTTTATCATTTATTACTTTTATTTTAAAACATTTAGTTTGTATTTAAAAGAACTAAAACGTTTTAAACCGTAGGTGCTCGTGCGGTAAAACGTATGGACTGAAGCCGTCAAAAAATCAATTTCAGTCTCACCGTATATTTATCAGGTCGTTACAAGAGTTTTGTCGGATTTTAGGTTACGTTGGTTTTTTGCCTGCTTGTGAAGGTGTATGTAGATAAGTTATGTATCGTTTTGTAGCGGGTGCTTCGGCATACATTATGAAAAACTTCCTTTTTAAAAATCATAAAATGGATATTTGTTTCAGGGTTCTAAGTGAAGCGTGGATGGAAAGGTTTTTCGTGCCATTCTGCTTCACGAGTCCAAACCGGGCCACAAAGCGAGAGGGGCGACTCGTAACATTAAGCAAGAATGTGGCGAGGACAGAGCGATTGATCGCACAGTACCACGATGGTTTGTAAAGTTTTGGTCAGAAAACGTGAGCCTTGAGGATAAGGAATATAGCGGACGTCCTTCCAGCTGAGATGACAGCCGTCCGAAAGCCTCAGCTGAAGCCGATCCAAGAAAAACGGTGCGAGAAATTTCTGGAGAGCTCGACGTGAGCACCGCAACTGTTTCCCCGGCATCTTGACGCAATCGGCCAGGTGAAAAGGCTTGGCAAGTGGGTGCCTCACGAGTTGAATGAACAACAACAAAATCGTCGATTGGAGATCTGCTCTTCAGTTGTCATAAGAAACAAAAACGACCTATTTCTTGACTGAATCATTACGTGTGATGAAAAACGGATCCTTTACGACAATCGCAAACGATCGGCACAGTGGCTCGACAGAGACAAGGCGCCTACCCACGTTCCAAAACCCAGCCTCCACCAAAAGAAGATCATGATCACTGTCTGGTGGACTGCAACTGGGACCATCCGCTATAACTTCTTGAAACCTGGCAAAACCATCACAGCTGAAAGGTACTGTCGTGAATTTAACGTTGTTCATCAGAAATTCTCCCAACGACAGCTGCATTGGTGAATCGAAGAGGCCTGATCCTAATCCACGACAATACTTGTCCTCGTGTGGCAAAAGGTACTCTTCAGAAACTGAACACGTTGGGGTACGAAGTTCTCCCTCACCCAGCCAATTCACTAGACCTTTCTCCCTTTCAAATACCTCGATAGCTTCCTCCGTACGAAATCCTACTTCAACCAAGCAGCAGTTGAAACTGCCTTCCAACAGGTTATCGACTCCAGGAATCCAGATTTTTTTTACCAAAATGGTATCAATGCGCTTGTAACTCGTTGGCAGAAGTGTATTGATTATGATGGAACTTACTTCGATTAATTAACTTCAAGTTCATCAACGATATGAAGTCTCATTGTTGCGGTAAAATAGCCGACAAAACGTTTGTAACGACCTAATACTACAACAAATCATATCATTGGTTATTTAGCCAGCTGTTAGATAATAAGGTCTGTTCGTTCCTTTTATCAACTTGATGCTTGATGTTACTGTGCACGGTTCACTCTCCGAATTTTGCCTTTCGCACGGTGTTCACTTCGCAGTGCAAAATGAGCTTCGCTTTCCTTTCCAGATGGCAGACAAAAAGGCGGAAAACGTCAGCAGCGGCAGGGAAGAAGAGGAATCAATCTGCAGGAAATCGTCGGTGCGTACGTCAGCGAAGGTGAGACCCGTTCCGTCGGAGAAGAGTAGCTTCAGACCTTTCACGAGGTGCGATCTAAACGGCCAACCCTTTAATACAGACAGAAAGAGTTTTGTGGGGACGTCTAAGCAAGAACGCGGACGTCCGACTATGGAAACCGGATTTGTTCGCGGACCCCTTGCTTCGGTTTTCTCTTTCTTCGTGTCTTTCCCGAAACCGAACCCGGAGTTCGCTTCAGATCGCATTCCCTGAAAATACCGCGGTGTTGATGGGTTTCTAATTCCACGACACCTTGCTGTCGAAATCTGTTTCTTATTTCCTGTTTTTCAGTGCAGGCGTTCACTCTTCGAATCCTTTCATTCCAGACGCTTGATTTTCGCTAATTGCTCCCAGCTGTCATTGAAGAAAGAAAGCCGTCTTCGCCTCGCCGACGTATTTATATTACCGGGGAGGTGGTATGGCGGCGTGGATGGAACGGCCGACAGTTTTGCCGGAACCAAACCCAATTAACTGAAGCGGACTGGTTTCGAAACCAGTCTATTTATTTAAACCAGCGTTAGCAAATTAAATTCATTGTAAACCGGGGCCGCTTACAGAACTTAAGAAGTTTTTCGTTGTTGTTGCTATTATTGTCAAAGAATTATGGCAACTTTTGATGTAGTCGAGCTCCGCGAGCCGACAGGCCTCTCTCTGTGAATGGCGTCGGTTGTTGATTTGGCAGCGAAACCCAGGCGTGGAATCGTCACAATTATCCATAGTAACCACGGCCGTCGGCCTTCTTGGTAAAGAACCGCCATAAGGCGACGTATATTCTGACACATTAGACACCGGATCTGAACACAGATATAGGAAAAATATTGCTGTCACTGATCGAAAAGACCCATACAATGACTGATGAAAGGAAATGGAGTCAAGATGAGAGACTTAGTGCCAGACGTTTCCTACCAGACATTGTAAACTACTAGATTTACTACCCCAAGTCTACAGAATCACTTAAGATTTCCAGAATTAAGATAATCCTTATAATTAAATATATATATATAAAAAAATACATAAAACAGAATTCTTGGAATATATTCTATTATCGGATTTCCTCTATATCTTGTAAAAAAAAAAAATTTTCCAATGGTAATGGTGAATTTTTAACTGTTAAAACAAATTACTCACCTGACAAAAGGTGATCTAAACCAATTTTGAAATTTTTTATGGCTTACCGGTTTGATATCCATCCATACGGTTAATGTTGTTCAGTCGCTTGTTCTGGTGTTCACTTGGCATCTTCTTTGTTCATTCGTTCTTCTTGGAGTAAGTTTGCCTTGGGTAATCGATAAAGCGACATTTTATTACGGTTATGTTTATATTAACACCCATAAATTGCACAGAACGCGGGCATTGTTTCCAATCACCTAATAAATAACCGGCCTATTTTATGAAAAGACCAAGTAACCAGAGATAGACAGAGCGCCGAATGGAATAGCTGGACTTCGTCATCATTAGACGTTAATTAATTTTACATGAGCAATTTGGAATAGTTCGAAAATAAATAATCTAAAATATAAGCGTGTGTAACAGCCACCAAAAGATTTGCATCAACCTAGAATTTTCTAATTTTCCTTGTTAAAATCGAATTAAAATTGTGGAATTTGCGAAATGACGTTTTACGTTAACGTAATAGAGTGTAAACTGCTTTGTAGTTATCAACAGACTTAATGGGAAGGGCTACCAAAGTAATGACGTGTGACAGCTGTGCAGGCTGGAGGATAAATTCTGCTATTGATTTTACCTAGGGTGATGTGAAACTTTTGGCTACAGGGGCGGACTGAGAGTATTATAGGCCCTCGGGCATAACTGTTCACTGGGCCCCTTAGTGCTGATGTCAGGCTACAAAGCGCCAGATAAGGGGAGGGCGGTTGGGGGGGGGTGTCAATTTCAAAAAAAAATTTAAAAACTAGTTGTCTCAGACTGCATCTGGAGTATATTGGAGTATTATTCATTTAATAGGATTTATATGGGAATCTCTTGCGGCTATGGGCCCTCGGGCAGTGCCCGATTGACCGATGGCTCAGTCCGCCCCTGTTTGGCTATGTGTATGTTACTGTGTGTGTATTAATATATGTAATATGATGTTACTCTATATGTTACTCTGTGTGTATTAATATATGTAATATGATGTTACTCTGTATGTTACTGTGTATATGTATGTATATGTTTATGTTACTCAATATGTTACTGTGTGCATGTATATATGTATATGTTTATGTTACTGTGTGTGTATTAATATATGTAATATGATGTTACTCTATATGTTACTCTGTGTGTATTAATATATGTAATATGATGTTACTCTGTATGTTACTGTGTATATGTATGTATATGTTTATGTTACTCAATATGTTACTGTGTGCATGTATATATGTATATGTTTATGTTACTGTGTGTGTATTAATATATGTAATATGATGTTATTCTATATGTTACTGTGTGTATGTATATATGTATATGTGTAGATTACTGTGTATGTGTGTGTGTGTTACTGTGTTTGCATGTACATATATGTGTGTGCGTTACTGTGTGTTTGCGTATATATAAGTGTGCGTGCGTGTATGTTACTGTGTGTGTGTGTGTGTGTTACTAAGTTTATTTTAAAAGATGACAAAACTACTCCCCAGGAAAAGCGTACCGAAATACCGGCCGTCTGTGAGTTTGTACTAAGTACTCGCCTTCCACAGACGCTGACGAGCCACCGGGACGAACTGCTGCTCCGTGCATAGCCAGTTTCCTAATAATCCATACGTACGTCCCATTGTCGTCATAGACTGCCGATAAGGAGATCGATTTTATTCTCACGGTATATAGACAGAAAATCAGCTTCAGTCGAGGGTTAGCCGCGACAGCCGCTAAATGGCGGCTGGTTTATTTAGAAGTCCAAACCGAGGAATGTCCGCGTGATTGCACGAGAGCTGCCAACCATCTCGTGTCTACAAACAGGTCCGACGCACCCCAACCTTAGCTACTGAGGCCCCTCCAGACCCCTTCCAATAATTGTACAATGTCCTCTGATTGTCCATTTTTTTCCCCTTCTATAACCGCTCCCAGAAAACCGAGATTCCAATGACAGTGATATGGGGAGAAATTCGTACGCGCCACGAACCCACAACTGGAATGGTGTCCATAATAAAATTGATCTAAACAAAGAATTATCTGCATTTAACTCTTCTAAAACCGGTCCACAAAAAAAACACTACTTTGCACACAGAACAAAGATACCCCTTTTCCCAGTTCGCTGTTTCGTCTGATTTCCCTTTTTCACGGCTTTTTGAGTAATTGATTTAATTTTTTTTTTTTTTTAAATATTCTGCAGTATTCGCCAAAGTTCTTTTTGGGATAAAGAAAGAAGACGGCGGCTCCCGGTATCCAAACTACGACGATGTCTGCAAAATGGCTGAATTGATTCGGTAGGAGAACGTCTTCTGGGTACCGCTGACGAGTTCGCGCGACAGACCTGGGGAGCGGTCTTTGCTTCCCTCTAGACGGCAAGCAACGGCAAAGCTTCACTTACTAGTATAACTGTTCTCATCTAGTGCTATCAGAATTAATCGGATTTTTCCCAATTTTCCTTAATAATAATAATGATAATTGATTATGCAATATTTCCTAACATCAACCATATTTCTAAAATGTAATTCAGTGGGGCCAGATTGAATAAATTGTAGATACATTTTTATTTAAATTATGCCTTGGCCCACCGTATTTCTGGCTTAAGATCTCAATTTTTACTTTTGATGACGGATCCAGGCCTGGAAAATACGTAAATAACCAGCATACGATTCAATGAGTGATGGACAGCAGTAGTGAACGAGTCACTTCATATCGCATTCTCGTCAGACCTCCATCCGAACTGCTTTGGTCGCTACTATTATATATTTTTTTATATAATTCTAGTGAAAATCTCACGGAAGCCAAGAAGCTGATGGGTTTTCCACCATTTTTAGCCGGCTTCCATCCAGCCTACAAAAGACACTGCGACAGAATGGATGTCATCTCTTCGTTCAGTAAGTTGCATTACACGAGAAATACTGTTGCCAGCGTCATCTATTTATTTAATAACGCTACGAAAATGAAATGCTCTACTTTACTAACTTTTCTTTTTCCCCACTTGAATTAGTTATCAAACTTTAAACTCGCGGGTTAACTAATTTTTCAAACGTGATGCTAAATTGCAACGATTGATGAGCGGTTACCAATGGAAAGTTTCAAAAGGCAGTCATTATTTACTTACAAACGCATTACACATCTTCGATGTAAACAAAGTGTACATTCTATATAGTGCCGCAGCCGTTAAGGCAAATTTATTACTGTATTCCTTTTAGATTTCTGCAAAAAAGGGGGGGGTTAATTTTCGTTGTTTGATAACTAGACAACAATATCGAGAGAAGATTTTTACAATTGCCAATGGACTGCTGATTGAGAGAAGTTTTCAGCTACACTGGCTGGCCAACTTTATCAATGCCTATGTGTGGTAACGGATTGGGTCACCTTTCCCCAAAATAACAGCCATGACATGACATGGCATGATATCCACAAAGTGTCGGACATATTTCTCCATTAAGTCATTAATACTGTACACAATGTACGGAGCTAGGCAGAAGATCGTGATGGCTGTGTCTTTGCAGTTCGTTCAACATGTGCTCAAGTGGATTGAGATCCAGGGATCGCACTGGCCATGGTGGATGCCTAAAATCTTCGTCGTGTTTCTCAAACCCTGACCGTGGATCTTGGAGCAGCCCACCACACTTTGCTTCGTACGCTGTGATGTCTTTGCCTTTCCCCTATATTTATCAGACTGGCTGTAAATGTGCTAATCCAAGTAATGTATAGGGTTGTAGGGATCACCTGTCACATTATGGACTCAACCTAATTTACATCTGCAGCTTAGATTAGGTCCGAGGTACGTAGGTTATAAATGTCATTCAGGTATGGTTATCCATTTGCTCATTGTTCCTTTTTCGTGATGGATAATTTAAATAAATAAATTTAAAAAAAAAAAAAAAAACTACAGCAGGTTGGACTCTGACTCATAATCAGTTTTTGCGCGATTCTGTCCGTGACCTCCAGGGGCAGCGATATACCTCATCTAGGTATGGAGGAGACACAAGTAAGTATCAGTGCTCTATTTTTGTGCTTATCTTGGATAAAGGGGCAGCTATGCGCGCCGAACAGCTACAACGGTTTGAAGATAACCACTGGCAAACGTAGGAAGGTGGGATTTCTGTTATCTTCACACGTAAGACATCCAACGAAGCTCTTTGTTCGAGCGATGAAAAACCTTCGGTGATTGGTACGCGTGTGGCACGGGGAGAGTGGCGTCACCTGGCGGGAAGACTCGTGAACAGCATACGTCATTCGCGGGGGGTGGCTAGCATTAAGCAGACGACGATGGTTTTGTTCTGTGTTGGTTCCTCGCTTCCACCAGCTGATGTTTTTGTACAAATTGCGCAATTTCGCGAATCCGTGAAGATATTACAGTTACTGTTATTCTCGAGAGACGCGCGATAAGTCGGGGCGGCCCCCAGCCTAGGTAAACCACGAACCATCGATCCAACGCCATTTTGAATAAACCCGCCACTGGAGGGAGGAACTCCGAACGCGCACTTACCAACCCGAAGCTTAAGAATGCTAACAGAAACCATTAGCAGCGTGGAGCATACGCGATGCATAAATTACGGCTTCTATGCGGCCTGAAAGCCTCCATCCACCAAACGAAGAAACTTCTAAGATTTTCTTTACTTCATACACCTTTAAATGTCTCTCGTTTGAATCTCACCCACAAGTTTCCAATTCGAGGAACCAAACACCAATTAACAAATTCTATGTTAATTCTAAGGGGAAAAAAGAAACAATCAACGTCTTGCATTTCATTCGTATTTATTCGAGTTATTCGAATTTGTATTTCAACCTGTAAAGCATCAGTAATAAAGGGTACTGGTGCACATGGCACACAGACAAGACACGGTGCCAGCAGCACGAGTGACGCGTCACAGATGGTATCTACCCCTTGTATTATACCTCTTTTGTTGATGACTGTTGTTTGCTGTATTTTTACAGTAAAATCCTGTATGCGAGCAACAACGGAAAGGCAGTCAAAGGGCGAAAGCATTTCGGACTGTGTCCTCAGCAATCTACTGAAAGCCAGCAGCATCAATAACGACCTTGTGGAAGTCATCGTCACGGATCTGTTTCTAGCCAGCGTTGATTCCGTAAGTTCCACCCGCTTGGGTATTGCCCTCTTCCGGCAGATCTGCAAGACTTATTGCAGCGTGTAAGCAGACGCTCGGTAGAAGAGATATTCCGGAATTCTCCAGCTATGTTATAAAGTACTAAGCTGTTCTACGTATCATCGCGCTGACCAATGTATAACTCGCAGTCTTAAAACACCAATACAGACATAGTAAGGCCAGAATTACTGTACATTAAATGGCTAACTGATTATTTTCCCCAGTAGCTGGTTCTTTCTGTTCTAAGTTTGACAATGTTTTAATCAGATAACTTTAAAAGAAACAATTCCTGCTCACTTTTAATGTGGAGACCCCTTTTAAGGAGGTTGCTGTAGATAACAGGATTAATGACGTCACGTCTTCCGGTCACTTGTAAGGTTTCTGTAAATAACAGGATTAATGACGTCATATCTTACAGCTGCCATTTTTGTTATATCACTTATTGTATTTTACCGATATTATTTACTGATGACATTAAAGATAACTTTCATAATTAGTATAATAATAATAATAATAATAATAATAATAATAATAATAATAATAATATAATAATAATAATAATAATAATATAATAATAATAATAATGCGTATTTATTCAAGACGCTGGGAGCCACCTTGTGGCTGTTGTACGAACTAGCTGCCCATGTCGAGATCCAGGAACAAGTCTACGCAGAGGTCGTCACCACGATTTCGAACCCACGTGACATTGCCGACGTTTTGTTGCAGGGATTGTCACTGCTTAAGGGCTCGCTGAAGGAGTCGCTAAGGTGAGGTCACGTTGTTGTAGCCTAGAACAATTCCACGTCCTGCGGCAGAGTCTTTACTCGCGCCTCACCCTGTGGTTCACTAACTTTTGACAGGTTGCACCCAGTCGCCTACTTCACAGCCAGAGAGACGCAGCGACCGTGTGAAATCCGAGGCTACACCATTCCAACGAAGGTTTGTTGTTTTGTAATATCTGACTTTTCAAGAAGGCAATTTTTTTGTCTTGAATACCGGCAACAGCCCATCCTTCCTCACACCTCTCCTTATCTTGATTCCCAGCTGCTAGATGTCCACGCTCGTTATATTCATCACCAACAATATGTTCACCACCGGCCGCTTACGCACCGGTCACATTTGATAACAACAGCTAATAGGTCACGGACTTCTACGTTTATAACGAACAGCTGCCTATGGTTCTGGAGTTCATGCTGATTACATTCGTCACCGAGCCACGACCATTCAGCCGGTTATGTGATAACTTTTCGACGGCCTTTACTTGAATTTCTGGATATCTTCAAAAGTTAATTTAGTTAAAAACAAAGAAAGCAACTTTTTTCTTCTTCTTTTGCAGTGTTATGTGGCCATGTCTACACTGGTGATGGGAAGAGACAGTCAGGTGTTCGACCGGCCCGATGAATTCCGACCACAAAGATGGGTGCCCGATGACAATCGGCTCGAGAAGTTTTACCGTCAGGTTCCGTTTGGTTTCGGACCTCGGATCTGTCCGGGTACAGTACACCGGTCGATTACGTTGTCCACAAACTATATCGAATAGCATAAATATTCACAGCCGACAAGACGCCAAAGAAAGCTATTCCTAACAGCTAAATTATTTAGTTATTATTATAAACATTTTTTTTTTTTTAAATCTCTTTTGGCGCATTTTGAATAGAAAAATTGAATATGACGTATCAGCGCCACCGGTCCTGAGTGGGTGAAGTTATTACGAGACGGCTGCAGAGATCTGAAAGCTAATCAGGACCTGACAACGAGTCAGTCTCCATCGTTACGTGCTCTGGTATGGATGGATTACTGTAGTAGGAACTTTTGTGTCTGGTCCTGATTTAGAGACTTAAAGTTCAGAGTCATCTGATAAAAGTTACTGCTACAGGTTAAAAGGGTATTTGAGAAGTTTTCGACTGCTACTACAAATGCGAACGGTTTCGACGGATTTCAGAAATGGAGTTCATGTCCAAGGAAAACTAGGCGATACAAAATACTCCATTCTCTCTTCTCGAACGATCAGTGAGCGGAAACTATTTAACTATAGATATTTTGATCAAAATTTAGACCGGATGTAAGTTTGGCCGTTGAATCATTATAAACTTATCGGCAGATATCGTGGGTAGTTACCGTTGGCGGATAAATCGCCATTATACAGACGTCTCAAGCATGTGCTGAGTGAGGCATGCTGCGAACCGGATCGTGGTAGGTGGTGGTGGTGGTGGTGGAGGGGTTAATCGTCTGCCCATCCGGGTTAGTCATCGATCGATGTGTGAAGTAGCTCCGTGTACAGTGAAGACAGCGGAATAGATTGTGTTTTCTCTTAAAACCATCTTCAGGCTAATGCGACAGTTTCTTCTTCTTCCCCCCCCCCGTTAATTTCTAATTAAATATCTTTTATTTTATGGAGAAATAACTCGGTTGGCGATTCCACTCACCTTCTAAAAAACCAAATAAGAAAAACGTGGCTTCATTGTTTACTAGGCAATTCAGATGGAGCTTTTCGAGCTTAGAATCAAAATCATCGCCCGATTTTTTCTTGTCCTCATTCGCCGGCTGTTACAAGTGGAAGTTTTGTGGTTACCTCGAATTACTATTATTAACTCTCCACATCCCCTCGGGGTGGCGCTGCTTTGGAAATCTGTGACGAACAATCTTCAAAAGGAAGAAAGAGAGAAATGTCGGTTATTAGTCTCTCGCGAGAAATCGATTCTCTCCCAACCTTGATGTTTTTTTTTAATTCAACTTGAAAATTCCCTTTTTCGGTTGACAGTAATTAAGACTCTCAAGTCTTCTTTTCTTGCACGTTCTTTTGAAGGACACCGTCGCCCGGTTATTTGCGCACATGTTAGAAGGCGGACTGCATTAATACCCTGCGTGTTGGGTGGGGCGGACAGAACGGAAAACCTGGACGGGGGGTTCGCGACCCACAGCTGTAACCACGGAGGAGCGGGTTCCGTTGGCGACGCCGGTGAAGTAAACCCGATGATTAAATGTCCGAGGACGCCGGATTAGATGCGAAGTAAATTCGATTAAACGTCAAGACTTAACCTAGCGTCAGCCGTTTGGAGATTATTTTGACGTAGTATTTTTTGGCCCGACCTTCTTATAAGATTGTACACACCGGAGCATTTTAACTCCAGTCTGATTTTTTTTTTTTTTTTCTTTCTGTTAACTTTAAAATTTCGCGAATTTAGATCCATTTAAAAGTTCTAAATCCGCTCGTGAATTAGTTCTCTCTGACGTAATGCCACGCGATACATACAACCCGCGCCTGCGCAAACAATCGTTACACGGGAACTGTCAAAACGGAGAGCGGCGATCGAAACGAATCCGCAAAGCATTTTTCCTACACTACCCTGAGAAGTTGAGGCTCGTTGCATTCTGATATTTAAATAACTACTTAGCTGTTTGTGATATTAATCTTTATTAAACGATCGTCGTCGTCCCCCACCCGGGAGTGATTTCGTTTCGCTTTTCTTCACCATCCGGTCGCTTTGGTTCGCTCTCGCATTTAAAAACGAAGCTTTCTGGTAGGTTTTTTTTTCCGGTTGCTCGCGGGAAGCGAGTGACTGACAGGTCGTCTGGTCTCCTCGGATACTGATATCTAAAAAAGTGGGGTCGCTGTTCGGGCGGGGGTTCCCATCTTCACTTTAAAACAAACACCCGCGCACAGCAGCCTGATCTTTAACACGTGTAGCTCTCACCGAGTTTTGGTTCAGAAATCAAAACTAACGACGAAAATACACGACTTAATATATATTTTTTTAATGGCTTCCCAAGCCACGATAGGTTGTCTCCCCATAGAGAACTCTCCATATATATATATTTTTTAATGGCTTCCCAAGCCACGATAGGTTGTCCCCCATAGAGAACTCTCCATATATATATATTTTTAAATGGCTTCCCAAGCCACGATAGGTTGTCCCCCCATAGAGAACTCTCCATATATATATTATATATTTTTTTTTAATGGCTTCCCAAGCCACGATAGGTTGTCCCCCATAGAGAACTCTCCATATATATATATATATATATTTTTAATGGCTTCCCAAGCCACGATAGGTTGTCTCCCCATAGAGAACTCTCCATATATATATATATTTTTTTTAATGGCTTCCCAAGCCACGATAGGTTGTCCCCCCCTAGAGAACTCTCCATATATATATATTTTGTTTTTAATGGCTTCCCAAGCCACGATAGGTTGTCCCCCCCTAGAGAACTCTCCAAACAAAGGGAAGCTGACAGAATCAATTGAAGAAAGTCACAGTAGTCAATAATCAATAAACGGACAGAACTGTGCCGCCAGCCCGAGAACAATGAAAAATACAGAAGATTGTTTCGTTTTGTTTTTTAAATACTTTTTACAGATCCAACACAATTTATACGATTTCATGTTTAAATTTAAAAAACAACAACAACAAACTCTTGTTCTTAGAGCTCTATTAATACAGAAACACTAGAAAACATCATTATTTATAAGAAGCGATTAGTTTCAATTTCACTTTGCCTATCTTTCCTTATTTGGGGCCAACATCTTTAGAATTTACCATTAACTTTGCTTGTTCCCCGCCCGACTTCTCTGGAACCGTTTTTTTTTTTTGTTTTTTTGCAGGTCGAAGAATTGCAGAGAAAACCGTGTTGTTGTTCGTCTTGCAGGTATTTGCTACAATTTTCTTCGTATTGTTTTCTCCCGTAGAAGTCCCCCTCAAGCAATCGAATCGCTTGTTTTCCTCTCCCTAGATTTGTTACACCAAGCCAGAAGTAAACGCTTAATGAACCAGCACCTGATCGATCCTAACGGCTCGCCTATTCTGATACAGCGATCAGCAGCTCGGCTAATAGTGAAAGTGTTCTCGAAGAGCCTTGATAGACTACATGAAAACGCAGCAGTGTCGGGGGAATTTGAAATCAATTTTCAAACAAACAAAAAAAAAATTACATTATTTTATTATTATTCAGTGCATAGGAAACTCGTTGCAGTAGTATCAAGTGTAGTGCAGTAATCTACTATGGAGCGCTTGTATCGATCCGATCGGTTGGTTTATTAATTACTCGCAATACGCAAGAAGTGTTTACCAGATCTTCCGATATCCATCGCGGGGATTAGTTAACCCCCCAGGGCTGCTTCAGAACTCCCATGCGCAAAAGGAACGGACCATAAAATGGCCGATGGCCCGATATGATTCATTCGTTATCATTACGCATTCCTTTTCTGTTTCCTGTTTGACTTCCGCTCCTCCGAGGTTGCTTACGTCACACGTTATTAATACTGATAGTTTTGGGGATATTAAGTGATTTAGACAACCAGTCAGCAACAAGAAAAGAGACAGTATTCGTTGAACGGATTTCAACATTTAAAGTAGATTCTCTCTCGCCGTTCACAACGATGACTCTCCACACCCTCAGCCACTAGGGGTCGCCAGCGGTTGGCCTCCGTCGTTTAGCATTTTGCACAGGCGGTATCTCATGGGCGCTGCCGGACTAAGTTTCCTTCCCATCACCGTCCTTTAGTTGTCCGTCACGTGACAGGCCGACGAACGGACACGAGCTTCCGCCCGTTCTTCCTCCCCTCCTGTCTCTTCGACCGGCGAGTTTAAAATTAAGGAACCAGAGCGACAGAAAAACAAGGGGTCAAAACAGAACCCCGTAGAAGTTTTCATCTTTCCGCCCTCTAAAAAAAAAAAAAATGCATGATTTATAATCTGCGTGCGGTAAACTATTATTTCTCCCTATTTGTACATCTGCGCGGCTTCTCTACGTGAGGTCCGCTCTTCAGAGAAATCTACTGTGGTCCGTGAACGGTGGAACATTAACAAACTTTTTTTAACAAAAGGAAAACCACTCATAAGCTAACTTAGTAGAGATTGCTTTCAGAGCATGCAGGTGTGCGTGTAAGTGCATACAGGTATGTATGTGTGTGTGTGTGTATTTTTACATATCATTCCATTGTTGTTAGCTTTTTTACAAAATGCTGCAAAAGTCTTTGCAGACAAACAAATAATTAAAGTTTAAAAGCGTTTTTCCAGAAGATCAGAAAACCAATTTACTAAGTGGAAGCGGATTCGAGGCCTAGCGAAGGGAGATCTCCATGGGAGTCGGTTATGAATTTCTGGCACGGTATCCTTCAAAGTGATTAATGTCGTTAGCCGCGCCATCTGCCGGCTGACAGTTTTCCCCAGCGATGACTCGATTTGCTATAATGCGAAGGAATACAGTCTGGGGCTGGCATCCATGTACGATGATTAACGAGAAGCCACGTGATTTCCTCCTCCCGTAAAAAAAAAAAAAAAATTATTAAATTAGAAAACTATTACTATTCAGCTTAGATGACAAAAAAAGTTACACGATCACATCTGGACCAATCGTCTCGCAGAAACTGCTTTACTTCTTGATTTTGATTAATCTTAGGAGACGGAGGAGGTCGGCGCTCTGTATCTCGGGGGACGGACGGTAGCTTCGAGACGCGAGAGTTTGACAAGTGAGGAGTTCGTCGTATAAACCGGTTCCGGATTACATCAGTCAACAGCAAACGGCTTTCGTTAGCGCTGATGGAGAGAAACGGTACAGAGGATGCAGCGAATTGAGTGGTAAAGGATGCAACAGAAAGAAAGAAGATTCAAGAACCGTGAAAGAAAATCAATGTGGGCCCCGGATTCGTAGGGCACGGCGTTAAAGGGGAAGTCACTGTAATTGTTCTTCAGTCTTCGTGGATAATTCGAGAGGAAACCGTTCTTTGGATAAGTGCGCTTTCGACAGCAGGGGCAGCAGAATTTCTTCTCTAGGAGGTCAGAGGAGCTGAAGAAGCGTACGAGACCATCAGGGTGAGAACGAAACACTAGTGCAAATTAACCGTGTAACATGGACAGGTACATTTCGTAGAGAAAGAGAGAGTACGAGGTGGATGAATGGTTGATTTGATTAGCCGTACACGCAGTGAATGCCTTTGTTAGACATCATCGAGACGCTTCAGTCGGCGTCTGCCATCGATTCTGAGGCCCCCCCCTGTCCTAGAGCGACGTAAACCAGCTGAATTAAACGTTTTGATCGAATCGCGTCCCCGAGGCCACTTTTGCCGGCCCGTTTATGATGTTTACTGACAAAATATAGGAAAGAATGAATTGTAAGATGTAGATTCTTGTCCGTGGAGATTAGAAGGAAAAACTGGTTTGGGGGCGTAAACCTAATCAAATCTCCTATTCTTATGCCGTGGCGCACCAGTGCGAGGACAATACATTCTGATGCAAAAGCGAGTTGTTCTAGAAGCTTGAAAGCTAACGGGCGTCCAACTTCATAATGAATTTTTTCCTTGAACCCGGGGCGCTTCCTTCAGTTCTAACGCCAGTCACCTACCTCCAACTTTCAGAAAACTGTCGTTTCAGTGAAAAAGCTGTTTGCCTACTTTTAAGATGACGTCTCAGCCTTTTTGGTTACTAGTGAAGTTATGTCTCCGAGTGCTTCTATCTCGAGAAGGCGGAGCAACTAATTCGGTGCATAGTATCACGTGTAACGATGGACCAGCGCGGAGAGGACATTATCACATTCCCGAGGGTAATTCTCGTGGCACCCACCTCTAGCTGCCTGCGAGGAAAGCCACTAGTATCGCTGATATATTAAGTCTTTAGAGAGGGGAAATGCCAATCTATAGGCTCCGACACCGAAAACAGATTAGGTGTCGTATATTATATATATATCAGCCTCAGAAATCTTTAGCATTAGAAGAATTCGACAGTCCGGCATCCTCCTACTCCGTCTCACCTGAGATCTTACGTGATAATATCCGTTTTTGTGTTTTAATACAACTTCTGGGCTTTTTTTCCGTTCAGTTATGTTATTTCTAAAAACCGTTCGGTAGATTTATGGCTGACCCCTGAAATTTCCATCATGTTTTTTTTAAATATAATTTTTTTTTCATTTTTTTAAATGTAAATTGGAAAATACACGCAGTATGTCAGACGGCGGTGCTAATTGGGCCGGTGCAGAACGTGATGTTGTCCCTTCCTGATCCTGACCTCCACTCTCAAGCTCCGGTTTTTGCAGGACAGTCCAATAACTACGTTCTGAACCCGCCAATTCATAAGCCCTTCTTTATTTTTCTGTTTAAAAAACAGAAGTAGCCGAACAAATTTCTTACGATTTTTTGTTTTCTTTCCTTAATTAGTATCGTATGCCTTTATCTCTTTGTTCCTTTTTGGTTTTATTTTCAGTTTATTCGCCGATTTAAGCTGACAACGACCAACCCTGGCCCGCCCACGCCTAAATACCACCTCTTCATGGTGCCAGACGGCGTCTTAAGACTCGATCTTCGACAGCGAGAGGCCGCCTAAGTCATCAGCAGCAACCACAGCAGGAAGAACTGCACTGTAAACTCAGTACAGTGAGGACTTTTCTGTTTTATTAATAAAGGAAGTGTTAAGAAGCATGTCTGACTGCCTAGATATGTTTTCAGAATGTGATTGACTGGATCTCACTCATAAAAACGTCAGATGTCAGCTGACATCTTAGATTGATACCATTCTTAATTACGTTGATAAAATTCCCTTTGTCCTCTCAGATTTCTGACTACGGTTTCTGCATCACAAAAGAAATAATAGACCATTTTACAAGCGGAGTGACGACAACTTTTATCAGCCCGTGTATATTAAGCCAAGTTTTTTTTTTTTTTTTCAAATTCAGTAATAGATTTCCCTTCTTAAGAGTAGATCTCGGAGATCGCCATAGATTTATTATGCAAGATAGGCGCATTCGGCATTGAATTCTTTTCAGCCTGTGACCTACTTATGGCCGAGGAGTTACCGTCTTTGCTTCTTTCTTCACGATAATCAGTTAGCATCACCCGTTCTCAAATCATCTCGAATGTCGATGCATCACCAGCATCTTATGAGTTTCGCACCCTTCCATATGGATGTTTGGGGCATCCTCCAAGCTGATGCTCAGAGTCCCTGTTACTCCAAATGCTTCCAGCCAGATCCACAAAGTATGAGCAGATATCTGCGTCTGAATCCATTATTTCCTGCCCCCTCTTTCTTTTTCAGTACATAATTAAAAATGATATTTGGTTGGTCTACTTAACTGCTATACATCTGAGACTTGTTTCTGACTAATTTGGGAGCACTGAACTCAAATATCACATTGGTTTTTGCCCATCATGTCAAGTTTTTGCTCTACAGCATATCTCCATTTTCGATCAATCGCCATAAAAAAGTACCTGATTACAATGATTTCCACAATCAACTCAATCCTGTTCTTATCATTTTATTTAGAATACCATTCCAACAAACAATACCATGAATCAATTTTGAGATTGATTAACTATGACATATCAGGTCAAAATATTGAAATATAAATCAATACTAGAATTGAATGAATTTTAGTCAAAAATGGGCACAAACTAATCCAGAATATTTTTATTATCATTTCATTTAGAATACTGTACAAACAAAACAATGACAGACATGGGTCTATTTACATTAACTGATATCAGTAAATGACACATTCTTCCTTCATGGATTAAATTTTCGTTTGTAGGCTTTTCTGGAGTGCTTCATTTTCAGACAGTCTCTTTTAATACTCCAACAGTAGTCGGCCATCATGTGAGTATCCCGCCTTCCGTGGTATCGCTCCTCCATAGCTTTTATATCTTGATGGAACTTTTCACCTTGCTCATCACTTACATCACCTAGATTTTCAGGAAATTTATCAAGATGACTGTTGAGGAAGTGAACCCTTATCCCCATGTTGCATCCCAGACGACGAAAATTCTTAAGCAATGTTTGAATAAGATCTTTGTAATTTTCAGCTTTTCTGTTTCCCAGGAAATTTTTCACAACAGCCACAAAAGAATTCCATGCTCTTTTCTCCTTATCATTCATGGAGCTTGTGAAACGTTGATCTCTCATCAGTTTTCTGATCTGCTGCCCATCAAACACACCAGCTTTTATTTTTTCATAACTGAGGCTAGGAAATGTTGTGCATATGTACTTAAAACAGTCACCTTCTATGCTCAGAGCTTTAACATACTGCTTCATTAGACCCAGTTCGATGTGGAGAGGAGGAAAGATGATTTTTACCCGATCTACTAGTGGTTGGTTTTTGATATTTGGTTCTCCGACATTTAAACATGTTCTCACCGGCCAGTTGTTCTGAGTCCAATGCTTGTCCTTAGCTCTACTATCCCACAGGCACAAGAAACACGGATATTTTGTGTATCATCCTTGTTGACCAAGTAAAAGGTTAACAATTTTAAGATCCCGAGGAACAAAAACTTGACGTGATAGGCACAAACCAATTTTATTTTTGAAATCAGTGCTCCAAAATTAGTTAAAAACAAGTGTAAGATCGTTGGCCAGAGTTATTTGCCGACACCGTCTATGATGTCGACGTATTGTTATCTGGGATAACTGCTACTCTACTCACCTGTCCAGGGAAGAGAGGGGGGTCTACTGAATGACAATTAAAGCTAACATTCTTTTTCTGCAGCATTACGCGCGAAAAATGTTTCAATGCAAGATGAAAATTGCAATGATCATAGTCCTTAGGTTTCAGCTTTAAATATTTTTACACGCTTTTTTTTTCCTTTTTTTTTAGCTGGATATCGATAATCATTTGTTTGCTAAAGCTAAACAATTCAACTTTAGTAGGGCTTTAAACAACGTAAGTTAAGCAAACAAAAAAAGCATAATTTAGTACAGTCAGCTTTTATTTCTAACAACCCTAGACGGAGTTTTTTTGGGGGGGTTGATGTTTTTCCTGTTAAACGATGTGAAACATTCTACTTATGATGTCACGTCGTTATCTTCTTAAATTAAATTTTTGAGGTATCATTTGTTGATCTAATTTAATCCACGACATATTATGGAACATTACTTGCAGTTGATGATGTTAAAATGCCCGATTTGCATTTGTCTACTTTCATGTTAAACACTTCATTTCAATGACGTCACGTGTTTAAATTACTCCATTTATGTTAAACTTCTCCACTTCAGTGACGTTACACACAAATTCTCTGTATCTATCACACTGAAATATTTGATCTCTCGCGAGATCGCAGGTAACTCGATTAATTATTTTCTTTTTAATATGACCACACGCGTGTCCTGGCAGTGTCGACATACTTCTGAAGTCACGTGTAATAGCCGCTCATCCGATTTATTTTTACCGTTCTCGCGAAGACGGCTCCGAGCCGCGAGCTCCTTGTCCACACACAGTGCGCACGTGTTTGGACCGAGGTCTGATCGATACACGGCATCTGAGCACTGCGGAAGGCAGCGATCGGCCAGTTGGATCAGAGGGTTTCCGTCCAGCCGTCAGCTTCCGTTCTCTATGCGTGCCCAAAATTCGTCTGTGGCCGTGTCGGCGAACCGGCCTGCTGACTGAGAACTCCCAGAAACAAGAGGCCGGACCGACTGCACGCCCTCGAAGTGGTGAGGAGATTAGACTGACCTAGTGATCGTGTCAGCGAACTGGCTTTTTCAGAAGACCGCAAATGATCCAGCGAAAAGCGTGTGTGGCACGGAGCCCAGTGTATCCTGGTATCGGCGGAGGAGGTTGGTCAGACCTGGCCCCCGGAATTCGGACAAGACACTCCCTCGCCCGTGGGTCCACTTTGAACTTTCCAACATCGCCAGCAACGTTGACAATAGTGATAAAACCTGCTTTAATTGGACGAAGATTCGCTGGAGAGATGCGTCTTCTTCGTTTCCTCGATACCTTTATCTAGATTCTAGAGGCTGGTCAGTATGGTGGAGGACGTGTCATGGTGTGGGGAGGGATCTGAAGACGTCCTTCATGTCGAAATTCTTTTAACTTTTCATTGTCGTTCGTATAGTTAAGAACTACATTTCGGTAGTTCACCATTCTCAGTGCACCAGGTAACCCCCAACACTTTTCGATGATCATCTCTTATACGTTGTAGATTCTGATCGAAAAGGTGTGAGGTTGATGATTACCAAGCAAATAAGCTACATAATGAGCCTCCAAGGGTCAGTAAAGTATTGTATCTAGACTTCCTTCCTAAGGCTTCCGACTTTTAGAAGGGAGATAACTGCTCCAGACTTTGATCACAAAATTACCGTCCAATCTGTGACAAGATTAAATCGGTTGCTTTCATCTTCTGTAGCTTTCGGCTCCTGGGGTAAATCTGACGCTAGCGGACTTTCAGGCGGCCAGGAGCATCGTTCCTTTCTTTACACCGTGTGGCCTTCAAACAATTACCTAGAGTGGCGCAGGCCGTCCTAACAAAAACTAACCAGTGGCTGGAACAACGAGTCGTAGGCGCGACGCCGGTTGAATAGTGCGTTTGTCCGTTATGATAAAACGGTGTCTATTCAGCGTGAGTTCCGTGTCGGTAAAAAGTCACCCGGAACGAGGGCTAATGACGTCCCTGAACAAATGAACTCCGGGCTAAGCCGTACCGTTGTCGGTTTAAAGGTGAACGGTCAGAGTTCCACTAATTCTGTACTTCACCCGTACATACAGCAGTTAGACGTTTTAGCACCGCAGGAAATCTGCAATTCACTTCAAATTTAGCACGCAATAAACCCGACTGCCACTTTTAACTTTAAGGGAGCACAAAATAGCAAACCAGGTACGTCTTTTCAGGGTACTATGAAGCTCCTGTATAAAACCGAGCAAGCACCTGTGAGAGACACGTCCGCGCTAACCACAGGCTTTTGTGGGCGGACCAGGCCGTGCTATCAGATCCTCGATTGTCACGTGAGCAGATGGCGCGAGTGAATTACAGAAATACCGAGGTGGGCTAAAAGCATAGAAGATCTTGAGTATATACATGACGCATGAAAGCTCACATTGTCTGCAATATCTGTGTCGGCCTGCCGTTAGTCGGGGGGGGAAGCAATCAGAGATAGAGGGGGACAAAAGATATTAGGATAATGGCCGTTGCATACAGTGAGATTTGTTTGACTTGGACAAGCCAATGACGAAATCTTAGCGATATTCTAGACCGGAACTAGTAGCTTAGTCGTGAACCTCACGCCTCTTTGCATCTACTATTCGTCGATGAGAACTCGGATGTAAATAATGCACCTCAAAACTTAAAATATGTTACATCACTTTAAATAGAAGTGTTTGGAATACAAAGAACCGCACAGTAAAGTCAACAGCCATTCACTGCACTTTATTGTCCAAAGTTTGGAAAACCTTAAACCTCTCATTAATGGCATCTCTTCATTATTTGTATATATATATATATAGGAGTAAGAATCAGACTAATGGGAGTTCTCTCACCTAAACTTAGAGTCGCAAGTTTTATTTAATCCACCGGGAGTCTTTCACGAACCACGGATCCTGGTTACTAACTATGCTGAGGCAGAATAAGCACAACCCTGGAGCAAATTGACGAATACTTTTGTCTCATTTAATAAAAAGGTGATGTTTTAAACTTGCAGCAATAAAACAGCTGCAAAGGGTTTCTTTAAACCAAAGCCTCCAGACTCGAACGACAGTGACGATTACGGGCTAAAATTAAAAAAAAAAAAACGGATACCTTAATTTTTTCCGACTTTTCCCCACTTTTAATCTGCAAATCTTTATGGCGAAACTGAGGGCGAACAACGAAAGTAGAGAAAGTAACCAGATCACGCGAGATCATTGCACCGGAAGCTGTGTGCGGTTGTGAGCCGATCCATTTCAAGCTTGTGTGTGTGTGTGTGTGTGTGTGTGTTGTTTTACTTTCCCAGAAAGATCACGCGTCTGTTTTGGACAGGAAAAGGTGTCCATTCTCTGTGGAATAACGGCGAAAACATCCTGACCTGCCGTCTCCTACACCTGTGCGCCGACGATGGTAATTGTGATTCTGCCTCCTCTTATAGCCCGGCCACCGCAATCGAGGAATACAGGAGCGAACATACACGTATTACTACTCTCGTATGGCTTGATTTTGTTGGGGCGACAAACAAGGCAGTGGAGGCGACCAGACCCGCGGATAGAATTAAAGAGGATAAAATCAATTTTCATGACTTTAGGTAGTAAAAAGGTTGCTGTCTTGTTTTTTTTTTTTAAATTGATGCAAAGATTTCCAGTGGTCACTGGGTGAAAAGGTATTGATATTCGACGTGATCGCCATTGCAGTGGCACTGAGTGGCTGGACTTTTGTTGAGAACACATATACAACAAAGTACTAACCCACAGACAGTTCAGTGAGTTCTGTAGCAAAACAATCTGCTGTGTTATATACTTCGATAATAACTGTTCCAGCAGCTATGGCCAAAAGGTTTTGCATCAATCTAGAAATAATTAATAATAAACAAGTCATACTCATAGCTTGACAATGCACCCAAGACCACGTCTAAATGTTTGCTTGTGGATTCTGTATTTTCAATTGAATTAGGCCTGTATTTCTGTAAATTACGTGATTGCATGTTAGATTTCGAACTTAAATTTTCCAATTTTGGTCTTTTTCTCAGTAAGAACGTGGAACTATGCATTAACGTATCTTTAATAAGAAAGCTCATCAGTTTTAATTCGACTTATAAAGCAAAATAAAATTGTAAGGTGATGAAAAACATCTGGTCATGGCTGTATACGTTTTGATAATTTTTCCAGGAAAATAACGGTTTTTGTTAGGCAGAAAACATGGGAAACTTGGGAACTCTGAAGAAACAATGTAGCGAAAGTACGAGAATTTTTAAAGTCAAACTGTTACGGTATTTCTATAAGGAAAACTCAGATTTACGTGTAGCTTTTAGTTTAGCAGAGAGAGAAGAGAAGAGATGGAGATGGAGAGAGGGAGCGAAGAGAGAGAGAGAGAGAGAGAGAGAGAGAGAGAGAGAGAGAGAGAGAGAGAGAAGAGAGAGGAAGATGGGAGAGAGAGAGAGAAGAGAGAGAGATGGAGAGGGAGAGGAGGGAGCGAAGAGAGAGAGAGAGAGAGGAGAGATGGAGATAGAGAGAGAGATGGAGATGGAGAGAGGGAGCGAAGAGAGAGAGAGATGGAGATAGAGGAGGGAGAGATGGAGATGGAGAGAGAGAGAGAGATGGAGATGGAGAGAGAGAGGGAGAGAGAGAGAGATGGAGATGGAGAGAGAGAGAGAGAGAGAGAGATACTGAACTCAATCCAAAACCAATTCTATTGTTTACACTAAGGTTAACAACATTTATTGAAAGTATCCTTGCTTACAAACAGCCCAAAGCCAGTACCAGGCGAATTACGCTTTAAAAAAAAGTTGTAGATGATAACAGATGACTTGTTCCACTTTACCAAAAGCTTACAGAAAGATCATCAGTAGCCCCAACCCAAACACCACGGAGCCAGATACCCGGTTTACCATTCTGCTCCAAGACGCATCGTAATAATTCCTCTTACAGAATCCACAATTGCTCGTGCGAAGACCATTATCCGCTAAAACCAGATCGAAATGCCTTTCAGAAGGACAGATCTTAAAAAATTTATTTAAAAAATACAACCCCCCCCAACAACCCCCCCCATTTTTTTTTTTTTTATGAGTTCTTCTGACGTTTTCCAGTGATGGCAGAACGGTGTCTTCCCGCTATATTCTCCTGGTTCCTCTTCCGTGTTGATCAGTGATGGAAATGGGTTTTAGGAACTAGGGGCACGCTAAGGTCCGTGAGGCTGAGGTTGGGAAAGAAGGGGGGTAGACGCTTTAAGCCCCCCCCCTCTTGAGAAATTTTGTAACATGGTACATTCCAGGGCCACTTTGAGCCTATATGATGATTACATGCACATTGTATAAATAACTCAGTCAAATAAAGATGGGTATAAATAGAATTTTCTTCAGATTATTGGAAAATTATGAGAATATCAGTTCACATTCTCATCAGCTTATTAGATGATAGAATATGACAATCTACACAGATCAGCTCTAGCTAGTATATATAGATGCACACAATCAATCTTGAATTTACGTTTCATTTTCAAGAACAAACGCAACAGTTAAGTGGATTACGCTCCGGTTTGCATTACAGAATGTTCCATAATGGTATACGATCTCCATTTTCTTCTGTCACCTCCTCTTTCTTCAGCCACGAAGAAGCCATGATGTCCCCGCATATTCTTCGGGGTTGGATTCTGACAGAGGTCCCACCGACTTAATAGATAGAAGAGTCGAGAGATGATCAGTTTGAAGTCTTGTACGTCGTGGTGACATGCAGAACCGTTGCCGCCGCTCCATCCAGCCCCACTGCGTACCCGCCCTCATTTCCATCACTGGTGTTGACATCATCGCCTCTCAGTGTACTGACGTCATCTCTCTCTGTGCACTGACATCATCGCCTCTCTGTCTACTGACGTCCTCTCTCTGTGTACTGAGGTCATCTCTCTCTCTCTCTGTGCACTGACATCATCGCCTCTCTCTGTGTACTGACGTCATCTCTCTCTCTTTTCTCTCTCTCTCTCTCTGTGTACTGACGTCATGTCTCTCTGTGCACTAACGTCATCTCTCTCTGTGCACTGACATCATCGCCTCTCTCTACTGACGTCACCTCTCTCTGTGTACTGACGTCATCTCTCTCTGTGTACTGACGTCATGTCTCTCTGTGCACTGACATCATCGCCTCTCTGTGGGTACTGACGTCTCTCTCTCTCGCTCTCTCTCTCTCGTCCTCCCTCTCTCTCCTCTCTCGCCTCTCTCTCTCTCTCTCTCTCTCTCTCTCCTCTCTCTCTCTCTCCTCTCTCTCTCTCCTCTCTCTCTCTCTCTCTCTCTCTCTCTCTTCTCGCCTCTCTATTTCAATATCTTTTTTTAAGGCTCATAGTCGTTCAGCAGTCTTTCTTCCATCACCCACGAAACCTCCCGGGAAGATATTTTGACGGAAAACGCCCTGTCTTGCAAATTCTTCAAAAAAGAAGAAGAAAATCTTCTGACGTGGTTGGTAAATGATGATGAAGTCGTTTTCTGGCCTTCGTCACAGTGACTGATCGTCAATCAAATTGGCGGAGTTGATGCTGAAAAGCCGTGACGTCCAGTGAGCTGATTCTGAACGCTATACGTGGATCGAATCGTGGAGAGAGTCCCGTTTTGTGTGACAGCTTTAAATACTGTATCCAGTGTGCACGTCAGCAAGACCCGTGACAACCTTTTCTAGTCCTCTCGTTCTCCACTCCTCTCTACCGATTTAGTGCATTGTTGCGCTTCAGAGTATTTATCGATTCCTCCAATGTAGATGACTTCACGTTTGAACTTGACTCTGCACATCCAATCTTTCAGCTGATCTGTACCTGGTTTGACCGTATCTCTACCGGCCGTGGACTAACCCATTGCTTCGGATCCGGCCCGCCTTCCACAGAACGAATGATACTTCAGCATTGATCTACTACCGAATATTTACACCCGTAAGACGAAGCCTAGCCAGCTATTTCCTGCTTTCGAGCGACTACTGGTCAGTGGACTGCTGACGACGACTCGTCCACAAATGTAGAGATGAATGAGAATCTGCAGGTCCAGAAATTTATTAACACAATGTAATGGAGTTTATCCCTGCTCAAGGAGGGCCTCCAAAAGAGTTCAAAGGATAAGGTAGCCAATAATTTGCAGGATATAACAAAGGTACCAATGGTTGAGCAACCACATGCAGGTGAAGAGAAACAGCAAGAAAATGTCGCAGTTATCCAAATAATCCTGGAAGCTGAGCTCGATCGTGCACAATGTGAACTTAGTGCGACGGGAACTGGCAATTGCTGATGGACTCCTTACTCCATTGGCCTCGAGTTCGGATTCCATGAGCAGGAAGACTGGATTTTCCACTAAAGAAGTTTTTGACATTGTTGTGGACTATGCAGCTACGTTCAAACAACTGATATGAAATCAACCTTCCATCCAGCATAGTAACATATCCTTTTAAAATCAAATCTTTATAACTCTAATGAGATTATGACAAAACTATACTAGGCTCAGCTGTTTTCACGTAGTATAGGTATAATCTTTGATATTATCATATCTCTCTTGTCCATGTTCTCCATATTATTTTATTTGATGATATAATGACAATTTATTTTTGTCTCTGGAAGAGATTATGTCCATCTTTATTCTTTTTTCCAATATATTATCTGCGGAATTGTAACTGAATTAACCGATATTTAAATTGCCACAGGCCTGATGAGTCAGCAAAATTCATTCCAAGTTCTGTTTGGAGTATTCTCAAAAGGAATCAACTTATGTAAGCATGCTTTGACCTAGCTTTATTTAGGACCAAGAAATCGTTAAGCAGTCAGATCTCTTAAATCCAATTAGTTCCTGGGCATTTAATCTTGGCAGAAAAAGGGTTTTTTATCCATAATTTTGTTCCAAATGGTGCATGTCAACGATGCCCCTTTTCTTGAGCGTGGCGAATTAACAGAGTGAGAGGTTAAGGCTGCCAGGTCCATTGCAGGGCACCATATTCGTGGTGAAAGGGTGAACACTAAAATGAAAGATTTCAAGATCCTTATTATGTTCTTCCTTTTATAAAATGCTTCAGCTATGTGCAGCCCGTCAATCTACAATTTTCTTTAATTAAATAAGATTTGTGGGTGAGCAGATTGTGAATAAATGTTAGAAACATTTTTTTACGAATGTGAAAATACAAGCTTTATAGCAAATCATTTAATGTAATTTTTCTTCTTTGCTTTGGAAATTAAATGCGTTTATTAATAAAATGCATGCAATTTCAATTAAATAAAATAGTTCTCTGAATACAAAACAGACTAGTTAGGCTTTATTGTCAACAGATTTGTTTTAGATTTACTCAAGGTGGGAGAGTCAATTATCTGTAGAAGATACCAATAATTCTGGAGGAAACAGGTCTTCAGGAGAAGCTCTGCCACTGAGTTCAGGGTTTGTTTAGAACAAAGTTGGTTTCTAAAGCAGCGTGACACCGTCGTTTTAGAACTTTATAAATGTCGATCATTCAAATCTGTGCTTCGCTGGCAGTTATGTCTCAACCTCTGGAGCAATATTTACTGGAATATTTGTCCTGTTATGGCATTCGACTTCCGATGCAAGGAATTCTGGGAACGTGTCGCCACGACAGTGGTTGAGGAAGCGACTGGTATAAGCCACGGGAGCGATTTGTAATTATCAAAAGATGCAGCCGCGATTTTAGAGTTCTCAGGGTGACTGGGGATGTTTGGCAAAAGGTTTGTTCCTCTTGCGCTGCTTGTTGCCAAATTGATGATTTCCCCTTTTCCTCGTTGAGTTGAAGTTAACCCTATTCGGCCTGCTTGCGCACGAAATCTCAAGAAATGAAACGCATCGGATGCTGTTCGCGCGTCTATAATAAATACCTTTTATCCTCGGGCGAAGCTTTGATTTTAATAGAAACATTTTGGGATAGAGAAGTTGGGGGGGAGAATGTCTGGTTTAAGATTATCCATTAATCAACGGCGGGAGTAGAAGAGAAGGTGGGTTTCCGTTGCACGGTCTGGGAGGATTATGGAATCGTGTCCGAGCTTCTGAATCGCGGAAGCTCAGATATCAACGCAGCGATATTTGAAAAACAATCCGTTTTAAAATTCAAAGTTCACCGCAGACTCTGGTTGATACCATACAGAATAAACCTTATGAAAATAGGGGGGGCAAAAAAAAACAAAAAACAAAAAAAATTTATGGTAAATTTTGGGACAAATTTTTGAATTCCCAGAATTAACCGTTTTTTTGGACAGCATTTTCAGCCGTCATTACTTTTCCTTTAAATCTGTAGTATTTGAGCCATAGAGGAAGAAGCGCCCAGTTCCTTGCTGTATTGGCTCTGATTGAAAGTAGTCTGACATAGACGATTCTGTGAGACGTTTCGGATATAAACAGAGGTTTGCCATCGAAGTGAGATAGTCGGCCTGGCAGGAGCATTATTTGACACACCGATTGAAGTGTAGGAGGGAAGTTCCGCTTCATGTAACTTCTCTACGCTAAACAGTGTTTCCTTTGTGTTTCTTCATTGATGTATTCCTCTGTAAAGGTAAATCCGTATGTCACTTTAACAGCGCATGTTTGGCGTAAGGAATTTCTCGACTAAAATACATCGCCAATTTATACACGCACACTAACGCCTCTTGGCTGGTCTGATTAAGTAAACTAAAAGCTGACGTGATATATGGGGGGGTGGGCTTAAAAGCAATTACGGTTCTCAAAATCTACCGTCCCGTTCAAACTGTTGCAGGTAATATGAAGAATGTGTGTTTCCCGATTGACTAACGCCACCATTCGAGTATACGATCTTGGCTGGAATTACCAATTTGAATGTACGAATGTTGGCGAACGATGCTGGCGAATTACACCCAGGTTACGATTCGCCAAGGCAGTAAATGCAAGAAGCTGATGTATAAGATAACTAGTCAAAAAGTCGCGAGATTAACCGAGGCTGTATCAGTGCAGAAGTATCCGGATTAGCTAAACGTGTCTGGTACCAATACTTGGCTTGTTATCGCGTGCAGACTAGGTTGTTTCACTGAACTAAATGTCGACTGGAGTTGTGCTGTGAGAAGAGCGTGGTTTTGGCCACCCAGCATTTTTCTACCCAGGTACCAATTCCAGTGGCGGTTACATCCGAAGTTTGCTTCATTTGTGTTATTCAGTTAAGATGTTATGCTCAAGTATCATGTCTAATTTACTGAATCCCTGGTTTATTTTCATATAGTGACTGATAATCTCTTTATTCGTTTTTATCCCGAATGCTGAAATAATAGAGATTACTGTCCAAAATATGGCTTCTATAAATTGTTGTACTGTATATCTGTAGTTTGAAATTTAGCTTTCGAACATTTTCCGATTGGGTGAGGTAATTATATCCTTGTTCGGTAAAATTCAAAGAAAAATTAGACATATTTTTCTTTATGTCATTTGGACATAATTTTATCAGGCAGGGTAGTTTTTTGACGACATTATTATAAAACGACATAAATAGTAGCAGTTTTAGTGCGGCAAGATGGATATATTCTCATTTGTTGGAGGCAGGTGGTGAGATAATGCAAAAACAAAAAAGACAGAGATTAGGAGATCTTTAAACACCTCTGGCTTATTCTGCCATCTGTACAGCGGTGTGCAAAAGTCTTTCATAAAAATGACTAGACTTAGAGAATGGGTTCTTATTTTGTAGAGATTAGTAACTATTGTATGTTATGTTTTCTGTTTTAATTGAAAGGTATCGGCGTCTTTAAACGATTTATAACACTAAGATCCATTTTGTAGTTGCACAGTCAAAATTTAAATATTAATAAAATAATTTGCATGAAATCGGCGTGTGAAAAAGTGTTGCATAAACTACAAAAAATTAGAATACATATTTTGTGCTATAATAGTTCAGGATGGTAGAATATAAATATGAAAAAAACTGTCATTTTCCACTATTCTGATTCATATGGTGATGCCGAGAGCTCGATATTTGACTCCCGAACAGCGGGCCACAATTGTTCGCGTGAAAGAAGATGGTGAAGCTGAGTGGGTCATTGCGGATCGTATCGGTTGCAATCAGTCGACGATATCTCGCACCCTGAAACGTTGGAAAGCGGATGGGAGCCTAATTTCGAAACGCAGAGCCGGCAGACAGCGGAAAACGACGGCTCGACAGGATCGTCCGATCACCCACATGTCGAACTCGGACCGATTCCGCACTTCCACCGACATCCAGACCTCCTTGTCAAGGCACCATGGGATTCAGTTGGCCTCGTGCACCATCAGACGGCGTTTGATCCATATGGGACTGTTCGGGCGATCGGCACAGGAGAAGCCGTTCATCAGTCTGGAAATCGTCGTGGCCCAGTGGTCCCGAGTGTTGTTTTCCGACGAAAGCAAATTCGTGAAGGTCTACGCGGCGGGTCGGGTGTACGTTCGGCGATCGGTGTCCGAGAAATACCATCCTAGCTGCACTCGACCGACTCTGCAGGCAATAGGAGATTCGGTCATGGTTTGGGGCTGTCTTCAATCGTCCGGTGTGGGTCCGTTGCATCACGTGGAGGGTCGAATGAATGCTCATGACTATGCTAAGATCGTCTCGGACATTGTCGACCCGTATACGTGTGACCACATGCCCCTGACGGCCGTCTATCAGCAGGACAACGCCCCCATCCACACAGCTAGGAGTGTCAAGGCCTTGATGGCTGAGTTGCGAATCCCCTTCCTCGACTGGCCGGCTCAAAGCCCGGATCTCAATCCCATCGAAAACATTTGGCACTCGATTAAACTCAGCGTTAGTGCCAAAAAACGGAAAAATAAAACCGATTTGAAATGGAAAATCGAGGAATCCTGGTCTGAGTTCAGTAGTGACAATTGTCAGCGTTTGGTATCCAGCTTGCCTCGTCGTTGTGAACAAGTTATCAAGAATTTCGGATATTCTCTTCATTATTGATAGATCTGATCACTTTCTGCATAATTGGAATTGAGTCTGAATTGATTAGATAGCTGTCTGGATTTTATGCAACACTTTTGCCCACGTTGATTTGATGTAATTATTTTCTAAAAATTATAACTTTTCTTACAAAGAAACAATATGGTTGATATTATTGGAATAGATGCACAACAGTAATATAGCGATACTTTGATGAACAGGATTCGATAACGACTGCTTTCGACAAAATGCGAGCTAATTTACAGGAAAAATTATCTTTATTACATCGATGAGTCCATTTCTGCATGCAATTATAATGGATTGAAGGAACCCAATAAGTCTTATTTTTAAAGTGCAATTTTGATTGTCTTTCTCTTTTTATTAAATCGGAGCGAATTAAAACTTTTTTTTTTTTAGAAAAGGGTAATGGTAATAAATTTTATATATAAAAAAATAAAATAATATAGTCCAAGCATAAAAAAATTCAGAAAAAAAACCCCCAGAAGTTACCTCCCCCTTTCGGAATAATTTAAACTTTAACAATTTTGTTGGATATCCTAGTGCAGCGTCCAAACTAAGTTCTGATGAGTAGAGACATCTGTTAAAGCTCTAACACCATGTGCGCTTAAAGACATTTATTTCACATTATACAAGAAAGCGAAGAAATTACTTTGCAGATAAATACTTAGGAGGCAAACATTTTTTTGTTTTTTTCAATAATAAAACATGACATTTATTTCAAGGAAGATTTCTTACTATTTTGGATTTATTCGTAAGAACTAAAAGAGTGTGAGACCGACCAGCTATGTTGCCATTTATCTCCGGAATTGCCAGAGTATTTTCCATTTTGAGATCCTCCGTTGACTACAGCGGACTTATATTTGCTTCTCTGCTGTGATTTTCCGACAACATTCTTTCGATTTCGGAATTTTTTCGTGTATCGATTCTTGACTCCATAGGACCTATATTTCCTGCTCCTCTGTGATTTTCCGAAGTTCTTTTGATTTCGGAATTTTTTCGTGTATCGACTCTTGACACCATAGGACCTATATTTCCTGCTCCTCTGGGATTTTCCGACGGTCTTTCGATTTCGGAATTTTTTCGTGTATCGATTCTTGACTCCATAGGACCTATATTTCCTGCTCCTCTGGGATTTTCCGACGGTCTTTCGATTTCGGAATTTTTTCGTGTATCGATTCTTGACTCCATAGGACCTATATTTCCTGCTCCTCTGGGATTTTCCGACAACATTCTTTCGATTTCGGAATTTTTTCGTGTATCGATTCTTGACTCCATAGGACCTATATTTCCTGCTCCTCTGGGATTTTCCGATAACATTCTTTCGATTTCGGAATTTTTTCGTGTATCGATTCTTGACTCCATAGGACCTATATTTCCTGCTCCTCTGTGAATTTCCGACGGTCTTTCGATTTCGGAATTTTTTCGTGTATCGACTCTTGACTCCATAGGACCTATATTTCCTGCTCCTCTGGGATTTTCCGACAACATTCTTTCGATTTCGGAATTTTTTCGTGTATCGATTCTTGACTCCATAGGACCTATATTTCCTGCTCCTCTGGGATTTTCCGACAACATTCTTTCGATTTCGGAATTTTTTCGTGTATCGATTCTTGACTCCATAGGACCTATATTTCCTGCTCCTCTGTGAATTTCCGACGGTCTTTCGATTTCGGAATTTTTTCGTGTATCGATTCTTGACTCCATAGGACCTATATTTCCTGCTCCTCTGTGATTTTCCGAAGTTCTTTCGATTTCGGAATTTTTTCGTGTATCGATTCTTGACTCCATAGGACCTATATTTCCTGCTCCTCTGGGATTTTCCGAAGTTCTTTCGATTTCGGAATTTCTTTTTGAGTCCAATAGACCAGGGTCTATTTCTCCAGTTTCTTTTACTTAGTTTATTTTTGTTGAAGAGCCGTGAAATTACGATATTCTTTCGTGCACGTCTATTTTTTACTTTAGTTCTCCATGAATATTTAGATTTTCGTCGACTGGCTTTAGAGAACGCAGCTGATCTACTTCTCTGTTTCCGCTTTGATCTCCATCTTCTGTTTCTGTTAGTAATTCTCCATTTTCTGCTGTTTCTTCTTCTCTTGTTTTTGTTACTCACTTTCCATTTTCTGCTTCTCGTACCCATTTTCCATTGAATCCCCTTTCTGTTTCTCAATCTCCATTTTCTGTTTCTGTTAGTCATTCTCCATTTTCTGCTGTTTCTTCTTCTCTTGTTTTTGTTACTCACTTTCCATTTTCTGCTTCTCGTACCCATTTTCCATTGAATCCCCTTTCTGTTTCTCAATCTCCATCTTCTGTTTCTGCCACTCATTCTCCATCTTCTCCGGTATCTGTTTCGTACTCTCCATCTTCTCCGGTATCTGTTTCGTACTCTCCATCTACGTCCATATCTCCGCCTTCGATTCATCCTTGATCTTTGTCTGCGATATATTTTCCATCTCATCATTCGTCTGCGCTGTCGACTTTTCCACCTCATTTGTCGCCTCTTCCACGATTTATTTCTCTTCATTCTTCGCCATTTATATCTTATGAGTTTCCACCATCTTCGTCTTCGTTTCCTTTTTTGTTGAAATAATCTGTTTCTTCTGTTGTACCTTCGATTCTTTCGATACATATAATTCTGATGTCTTCTATTCCATTTCATCCTGCACAATCTTCTTTTCCACCAAAATCCTCTACAACGTTTGAAGTAAGGTACTGCTCTGAACTTATTTCTCCTTTTATCCCATATACACTTTTTACCTTGTCTGTACTGGCCTTCCTGTGGGCAAAACAAAGAATTCCTTAGTTTGTTATCAAGAAAGCGGCTCCACAAACCAAAGACTTGAGTCAGACGTTTTGTCTGCGCAGCGCTGTTGCTTATGCAAGGTGACCCGGCTTCTCAGAGGTCACAGCGCGCTCTCCTGCCACGGAGAGGAGGAAAAGGGATCGGTAGAGTGAAACGTGTGGGGAGGAGGAGCTACCTTATGACGACCGTCAGTCGCCCCGATGAAGGAGCGACCAAGAAGATATTGGAAATAAGGAGGGATATCCAACGAAAATACACGACGATGGATGAAGGCAAATTAAATCGGCTACCAGAAGAAAACCGATTGTCAATGGAACGGAATTACAGGTGATGGGATGAAAGAGGTTAGAGAAAAGATGGAGAAAGAGCAAGAAGGGTGTGGCTGAAGAGGACTGCAGGGAAGAAGGATGCCGAGCATGCGAATTCTCGTGAAAAAGGACAATACCTGCTTATAACCCGACATCGAAAGAGAAAGGTAAACAAAGAAGAAGAAGATATATTTGAGAGAGAAATACTGTTCATATTCGCGCAATAGTCACTCCCATAGCGAAAACAAGATGTGAAATTTAAAGAAAGAAAAAGAACTAATCAGGCAGAACCTAGACAGAAGACCCGCACCAAGAAACAGATGAACGACAGGGAGCGTCATCCATCATCGGCGACGGGGATATCATTCCAAAAGAGCTCCTCTCCGTGCCGTAAACTCAAAGGTCACAGAACTGGGAAGGACCCGGTATTGACATGTACAGAAGAAAGAACTTAACATTCTGCCAAGTTAGCCCAGCTAGAAAATTCTCACAAATGGTACTAAACCCAAAATTAGAACTCAAACAGCTGGCCTGGTACTATTTTAAAAGTGAAAAAATCCGATTACCAAAAGCTACATGGCGATCAAACGGCGGTCAAGGTGTTTACAACAGCACTGGCGCAAAAGTAGTGTCAGCATCTGATCAGCAGTAATACTTTATACCTACCGGACAAAAGAAATACTCTGTGGATGGAAAAAAAAAAACAACTTTACACAAAAAAAAATGGTAACGGAAGCCTTAAAGACCAAAAAGAGGAGAAAGGGGCGTTTGATAGAGTGCCCTTATATTCATATACCTGGACAAAAGAGTGCCCACCCAATCCTTTAAAACATCGTGAATTTTTTTTGTTTTTCAAAATGAGAGACAAGAATGATGGTACAACACGAAGACGTGATAACAAAAGCTGGAGAGACGCAAATTGGAAAGGGGGTCTTCTGTATGAGTTTCTTTTTCACACCTGCTCTTTCGTTCGTCGCCTGCGCTTTTAAAAGGTGAATTGAAACAACAGTGGATATTGATACCGTCTGTGGAAAAGCAAAGCGCACCTAGACCTGAAACTATATAGAGAAGATGGCCGCCAACTTGTAGAGCGGTCAGTAACTGCTGAAATGTTCAGTGACGACATAAGAGTGGAATTCTGACTTGAAAGATGCGCCAAAGCAAAGTACATAAGAAGTAAACTTGAGCAGGATGAGGTGAACATTTATCTAGCTGTGGATGAAGATGATAGCATTAAGCATAAAGCTATAAAGAAGCATAGAAGAGTACGACTTCTCCCGAAAACAGTTCCAAAGCTATGTTCATAATTGATGTCATCAACAGGAGGATCACGGGAAAACGAACTAATAAATGGGAAGAATAAGGTCATGCATGGCCAGCTCCCCAGGGGGCGTGATCACCTATAATAGCCCGGAAAGTTCGGAAAGTTATCATCGGATATTACAAGAATACAATTTTAAGAAAAGCGTTGACCAGAATTGCAGAATGTGTCGGGAACCTTCACGAACAAATTCAACATGGTGTCATCTTTCAGAATGATGGCTCTAACAGATTATTGTAAAAGGAGCATAGAGGATTAACAGCAATATATTTTATCTATATTGTCGTTTCCATTGATTACAATAATGAGAAAGAGCTTTATAAAAGGCGCAGAAGTACATAGACCTGTAAAAGAAGTGTGGTAGGATGTGATATGGCAATTAAAGACAAACAGCGCCATCTATAACAGAAAGCACTGGCACTGTAAATGGGACTACGAAGGAATGGGCAGCAGTTACAATGCGGAGTTGCGGCGCTAGACACGATCCAAATATTCCAACGAGGACCGGAGAGAAAAGATACTGCAAATGTTGCCACTTTACGCATTTATTTGTTTAACTGATCCCACAAAAGATTTAAACAAAGTCCTATCTAAGATCGAAGAAACATAGCCTAACCCAAATGATAATAATGAATCGGCCATCGCCATCGCCGACATGGCACTCAGCTCCGTGCTGGACAGAAGAGGGGAGGTAATACCACGGACACCTCGATATCCGAAGGAAGCCCAGTTATTTTAAAAAAACAGTCTTGTGTTCCGGATACAGATGGCTACTTGATGTGGCTGAATATTCGATTACACCCCTATATGGCGCCGATGTCGGATAATCGATTGGTATTTAGCCATTTTAAATTTCAGAGAACAATACATATATATATTCAAATGACCTGTCCGTATTGTTAATTCACACACAGTCGGTATTTACTGTATATTTACTAATGATTCTAAGGCCATACACATTTAAAAAACAGGAACAAGCTAACAAGCCAACAGAGAGAGAACCCGAGCA
>JACATO010000691.1:1545000-1558097 GCA_018389105.1 Nautilus pompilius
CATTATCTTTTGAAGTTCCATTTGCAATTTGTTTACTGTTGAGAATTTTGAGTTGCCCACCTCGAATGTTTGACTGGGTTGTATGTGGATGCCTTACCTGCCAATGTCTGCCCGCGGGTTCGAAGAAGGGAAGAAATTCGATATATACTACTAGACCGCCATGGGTGAGGGCCCGGATTTTAATCCTCGCCCCTGTCTGGCGTACCTCTCTGCCACGGCTTCTTTCCATTCTCTTTCACCAGTTTTTCGTAGGAGTTTGCCTCTTAGCTTTCCGATTTTTTCTCCACATCTTAAACAGGACAAAAAAAAAAATTCCGGTGGGGCTCTATCTGCTGAGGCCGGAAGCACCGGGCTTCTCGTGACGTAGGATAGCGGAACTCGCAGAAGTTGTCTCCCGTGCCGAGAGGTTATCTAGCTGTGGAGACCGGTGCGCGGCACAAAAGCGACGTAAAGTTCTCCCTTTTCTTCTTCTTCACGTCGGCCATCAGAAGATGGAAGTAAAGACGGTTTTCCGTCCGTTTTTTTTTTTGTTTTTTAAACAACCAGTTAAAACACCAACCGGAAGGAAGAAAACCTACCCAAACCTCTCTCCCTTTCAGAAGAGTGATGTTCCTTCCGAAAATCTGAACGGTGACCTTGCGGGTCCACGAAACCCGCTGCACTCCTCTGTGCTCGTTGTTCACCTCGACGTTAAAGCCGCACTCGTCCCCTCGCTGTATGCTTCGTGTCAGCGTGTACTTGCAAGTCCCCATGAAGTGTACCAGCTTCCCGTCGTACGTCCGGTAATGGGGGTCACCGGAAGCGGTGCATGTACACTTTCCTGAAACAAACAAAACAAACAACGTCACCACGACGAAGGGATAAACCGGGGGGCGGCGGCTCCCGGCCCCGAGCGAAGCCGCCACGTCCGACTGGGCGAGGTTTAGAAACAAACCGTCTTTACTAACCTTCGCATGTATTTATTCCGTTTCCTTTGTATCCACGCCTGCATTTGCATATTCCTCTTTGTTCATCCATGCAGGTAGCTTTAGGGTGGCAGACTACGCTCCCGCAAACTGGAACGAGAACGAAAGCTTCATTGTGTGCGCGCCAGTGTCAATGCGCCGGATGTGGCAGCGGCCGGAAACAGACCTAAGATACCGTCGACCGGACTGACCGTAAATGGTGTCGTTATTCTAAATGGTAACAAATTAGGAGCGGGCGGGTCTTTGATGGAACCACCGAGATTGCAAGAAATTACACAGACTTAAATAATTATATATATTATATATACATCCTCCACCCGGTTAGGCAATTCCAATAGTTATTTACCGTTTTCTGGTTCTCGGGTGCACACCGTTCCATTTCCGACAAATCCTTTCCGGCAGTAACAGTCCCGACGTCCGTCCTTCACCATACAGGCAGCGTTCGGATCGCAGCCGGGCAGAGACTTGTTTCTAATTTCGCTCGCCCCGTCTTTGATGTGCACGCACGAGTAGCCCGCCGTGCAGGCCCCGTTCACCCAGAACTCGCCGCTCTGAAAAAGTGGAGATCGGTCAGCGCTTCTACCTCCAGCGGGTCGGGAATCTTAAAATTCTGTACATCCATTAAGCAGTTTTTGGCTGTCGCGATGTCACCCTGGAGACGGGTCACCCCCCCCCCCCGCGCAGGTCAAGCCGCCGCGGCCAGGTGGAGAAAAATACCTGCAGAAACGTTCAGGGAATCGACGGCTCCGTCGTTATACTGGCTCGCGGTCAGGCTTCCGGCTAGCATCTCGCTCGGAGACGGCTGTCGCCAATGGCAACGTTCACGGTTGCTTATTGGACGGCTGGCCCTTCACTCGGGGTCAGGTGACCCGTAGCCTCCTTTTGATGGTAGGTCGCCGTATCCGTCCGGCCACGTACGGGACAACCTCTTTCTCTAGAGCCAATAATCGGATAATTAGTTCTGGGGGGGGCTTTAAAAAAGACCTCGTGTATAGAAGGTGTCTTATGGAAAACACACACAATTAGTACCAACGAAAACCGGCCGTGACCGGATACCGTACCTGTTTGTACTCGTTTTCCCACTTGCAGCCGCACTCGGCCTCTGGCACGCACTCGTCGCCGCTCAGCAGGAAGCCTTCCACGCATGCGCACATCTCCGTATCGGGCATGTCGCAGTTCCTCGGGTCCCGTTCCGCGCAGTTCCTCTGGCACGACGAAGTCCTGGACTTGTAGACCGTATTCGGCTTAGAACAGCGGAGAGCTGCAAATTGAAGTCGTTCGACATTGGAACTGAGAGCGTCGAGCAATAGACTCAATCGTACACCATCGTAGAGGGAGACAACTCTGATAGTTCCTAGCCCTAACCCCGAGACGTGTAAACCTACATCCAATTGTTTTTTTTTTTTTTAAATTACTTATTTTAAATAGAATTTTAGATATTCAACATCTTCCTGAATAATGTGCCCTGGTACCCAAACGTGTAAAGCACGTACTAGTGTGTTCTTTAAAATGTACACTCAGTCATTGCTTTTATTAAAATGCTTTATAATTATGAATAGTTTTTAACATAATTGTTTCTGCTCATAGAATAAAGCAAATTTTAATTAGTATTTTTCTAAAATATCAAAAAAAAAACACTAAAACTTTAAACTGAAATTGCGCCAGTAATGGCGTCACCTTAGAAATTTGAAGAAAAAGAAATTGTTGACAGAATTTGTTATTCTCTCTTGTTCTTTTTTATTACCCCACAAAGACGCACACAGCACCCTAAACTGTCACAAGGGAGGGGCACTCCTCTGCTCGGTTGTGGGAGCAAATACACGCAATGGGACTGGCATACAGGAAGAAAGAAAACAAAACCAGGGGCCCTCAACCACACCAGAACTTCCTCTCGTTACGTGTCTTATTAAAGAGTATGCTGAGATATAAAATAGATTTTGAATTATCAACCCGCCAATCACGTTAAAGTAAACAGGCGAAGAATATTTGTCTCACGGCAGATTTCCTCTGTCCTCCATAAAAACGTTTTGTTGGTCTTTAGCGCTAGCATTTCTGCGGCATCTTCCAGTGACTGACAGGCAAATTCTTCCAGCAGGTCTCTCGACCTATTTTCGTTTGCACAAATATCAATACGACAGGCATCTCTGAATTCTTCAGCTTTCATGCCAGCCTTTTTGAATACTGCAGCGAACGGACCGTCAGGCTTTACGAGCAGGTTACAGAAATTCGCTTCTATTTCTTTGCCATAGCTGCTTTCGCATTTCACTTTTTCAGAAAATGATTGACAACTGAAAACCACAAGTAGAAAAGGCTACTTTAAATTTCTGTCGGAAAGTTGTTGGCTGAAAAGAAACTGAAGCTACTTTATATTTCTGTCGGAAAGTTGTTGGCTGAAAAGAACTGAAGCTACTTTAAATTTCTGTCGGAAAGTTGTTGGCTGAAAAGAACTGAAGCTACTTTATATTTCTGTCGGAAAGTTGTTGGCTGAAAAGAACTGAAGCTACTTTAAATTTCTGTCGGAAAGTTGTTGGCTGAAAAGAACTGAAGCTACTTTAAATTTCTGTCGGAAGAAGGTTGGCTGAAAAGAACTGAAGCTACTTTATATTTCTGTCGGAAAGTTGTTGGCTGAAAAGAACTGAAGCTACTTTAAATTTCTGTCGGAAGAAGGTTGGCTGAAAAGAACTGAAGCTACTTTAAATTTCTGTCGGAAAGTTGTTGGCTGAAAAGAACTGAAGCTACTTTAAATTTCTGTCGGAAGAAGGTTGGCTGAAAAGAAACTGAAGCTACTTTATATTTCTGTCGGAAAGTTGTTGGCTGAAAAGAAACTGAAGCTACTTTAAATTTCTGTCGGAAGAAGGTTGGCTGAAAATAAACTGAAGCTACTTTATATTTCTGTCGGAAAGTTGTTGGCTGAAAAGAAACTGAAGCTACTTTAAATTTCTGTCGGAAAATGGCTGGCTGAAAAGAAAATAGACTTTGTTCGTTTTACGCGCTTTAAATAAAGACAAATTATATTTTTATGTCATGGGCTCTCGTGACGATTTTCTTGTTATCTATTCGTAACCATGCGCTTCTTTGCATAGTTTTTACCTATTTTTATATTTAAAATATACTTTTTTCTTTGCTTCAACGATTTAAGGCTGTTCATAGGCTCGACTCTGTTTGCTAGTAGCGGGTCCGGCGAACGAGCCCTGATAAGAAAAGAAAATCTACTGATGATCAGGTAACTCGAATTTACTGTAATTTTTTTTCCTTCGCCTGTCACGTCTAGAAAAAGAAAGTTTGTTTTTTTCTCAAACAAGCAAGCATTCCTGACATGAACGGCGTTAGACACAGGACGCCAGCCCATCTTACAGCTGCGTCACAGGGAAGACCCATGGGGAACTTACATGGAGTAGGGTTTGTCAGAGTCATCATGCACCTGGTAGCTGCTGGCCACGCGGTTCGCCCGCTCTTCTGAGTCTTTGACGTCTTTCAACGATTCACCGCTGCTCGTCCTGAAGTCGTCTTTATTCCCGTTACAGTCGCCGCATATTCCGGTCAGACCCTTCGTCTTGGCGATGCTCCTTTTCACGAGAATCACCGCGTTCCCTATGCCATCGAAAAGCACCTTCAAGCCACACTTGGTCTCGGCGATGACGTTCTTGCCGTTGTCTATCACCTTCAGGTAGTGGGTGCTGTTGCCCACTGTGAACGGGGCACTTGTTATCTCTTTGTTTAGCTGTGAAGATAGAAACACAATGAATTAACCCGTTCAAGTCGGTGACGCGGTGAGAGTCCGCATCAGTACCCAGCGTCTTGGAAGGTTTGAGCAGACTATACGCCCCCACCCGACGGGCAGACCAGTCGAGTCAAAGCTCAACTGTAACTCCTATGACTGGGACCGACCGTCTCGAACGTCGGGATCTCGGAGACAGGGGCTGCGGGAATGAATGTACCTCTGACTAGCCAACCTTCCGTACTTCTGTTTTTAAAAGGAAAAAAACCAAAAAAACGCCCAATAGAACGCCGACGGAATTCGCCGAAAAGTCAGAAGAATTAAGACGATATTGATGCTGTTAGTGGTTCAAGAGGGGCTCTATGGAGTTCGGTACCCCAGAATTCCAAATCCCTGGCTAAAAGAGGTAGGCGAGGTGGTGTTCTGACAACTGTCGTGAGAGAAAGAATCCTTTTCACTGGGATCGTGTGCGATCCAGACAGACTCAAATGTCCCTGACTCCGTTATACTCCGACACCGAATTTAGCCAACTTATACTGATCCTTCTGTCTAATAAAGGGAAAACTATTATAGTAGGCGATTTTAATACGCACAGGACAGCATGGGAAGGGAATATAAAAGCAAAGAGAATTCTGGACTTTGCATCAAAAAGTAACCTTTCCATCTTAAATGATGGAGCAAATACTCGTCTACATAAAAAACACGGAACTACAGCAGCAGCAGCCGGGATATTTCACTTTGTGCAAAAGAAAAACAGTGACGTCATCTGCGTCATCGGTAATAATCTCGAATGTTTGATAAGCAATCACTTCCCCATTTCTACTCCTTCGGTGTAGAGAAAGCTCAGCAGCTCAAGAGGGATGGAATACTGTCAGGAACCAGAAAATAGAACAGATGTTGGTCATCGCTGACTCTGTAGGCAATGTATGCGATCAACTTTTTGTACTCATGAAAGCTGCCACGGGTTCCATGCCATGGAAAGATCGGCTGAAAACCCACCGACCAATAACGTGCATAGCGCCACAAAGAGAGAGAGAGAGAGAGAGAGAGAGAGAGAGAGAGAGAGAGAGAGAGAGAGAGAGAAGAGAGAGAGAGAGAGAGAGAGATGGAGAGATGATAGATCGCTATATAGATAGATAGATCGATCTGAGAGAGAGAAAGATATACTAATAGATAAGATAGCGAGAGAGAAGATAGAGAGATAGCTCGATAGATCGCTAGATATATATACTCTAGATCGCTAGATAGCTCGATAGACTCTAGATCGATAGATCTAGAGAGATAGAGATAGATCGCTAGTCTAGATAGCTCTTCTAATCGATAGAGAGAGAGAGAAAGCTCGCGCCATAGAGAGAGAGATCGATCGAGAGATAGAGAGAGCGCGAAGATAGATCGCTAGACTCGCTCCCTAGCTAGAGAGAGAGCGAGCCGCTGCCGATAGATAGCGACTAGCTAGCTCCACGCTCGCTCGCGAGAGCTCCCGCTAGAGAGAGAGCGCGCGCGCCCGCTAGAGCCCGCGACGCTCGCGCCCGCTCGATATCGCGCGCTCTCCTAGCTAGATCGCTCGCGAGCGCGCGCGCGCGCCCGCTCGCGCCCGCGCGCGCGCGCGCCAGCTCGCTCGCTCGCTCGCTGCGCGCGCCCGCTCGCTCGCTCGCTAGCGAAGCTCGCTCCTCGCTCGCGCCGCGCGCGCCCGCGCCGCGCAGCGCGCCCGCTCGCTCCCTCGATAGCGCGCGCGCGCGCGCCCGATAGCGCCCGCGCGCGCCGGCGCCGCTCGCTCGAGCGCTAGCTCCCTCGCTCGCGCGCGCGCGCCCGATCGCTCGCTCGCTCGCTACGCGAGCCGCTCGCTCGCCGCTCGCGCGATCGCTCCTAGCTCTCGAGCGCGCGCGCGCCGCTCGCGCCCAAGCGCGCGCTCCTCGCTCGCTCGCTCGCCGCGCTCGCGGCGCGCTCGCTCGCTCGCTCGCGCGCGCGCGCTCGCTCGCTCGTCGCGCGCCGCTCGCTCAGATCGCTCGCGCTCGCGCGCGCGCTCGCGCAGCGCGCCGCTAGATCCTCGTCGCTCGATCGCGCGCGCCGCGCGAGCGCGCGCAGCGAGCACGCGCGCGCGCTAGCTCGCTCGCGCGAGCGCGCCCGCTAGAGCCCGCGCGCGCGCGCTTGCGCGCTCGCTCGCTCGCTCGCTAGCGCTCGCGCGCGCGCGCTCGCGCGCGCGATCGCCTCGCTAGCTCGGCGCGCGCGCGCGCGCGAGCGCCGCGCGCGCGCGCGCGCGCGCGCGCGCGCGCGAGCGGCGGGGATTTACCCTCCGGCGTTATCCGCCTCAGCTCTCGCGCCGGGTCAGTTGCATTTCTGAAAGGTTCAGTACCTGCTTTCACTATAGGTATCTTGCCAGGTAAATACTCTCGCTTTAATGAGTCTTTCTTACAATTTTCTAAGAAAACAAAGAAAAATTAATCTAGGGTACAAGAGTACCCAATAGTTTTCTGTCCCGGTTTTCCATTACCCTATCTAGTTCCACACCTTGTTGTGTCAGTGATACGCACGTCGAGATTTAATTCGACCGCCTCACTCGGTACAGTAACGAGACCAAAAGTAGCTTCTCTTAAAAGGTGATGAAAGATGTACCGCGTACAGCAGCTGTTATACGAATAACTTGGGGCTTGATTTTGCACAACGCTGAACATATGCGAGGTGATTGTATTCGCAGTTATTTCATGCTCCGTTGCCACTCTCCATCTTGGGAAAGATATAAGCCGAGTAGGATGTCCGAAAGCATCTACTATATCGGCACGCCAAGAAGTGTCTGCAACTCGGGGCATGATCTTCATTTTCTCGGCTGAGTTACTCTACAGCATCGTTATTTGTTTTCCAAACTTGAGCTGAGTTTCTACTGTAACTCCTAAGTATGGAGACGCCTCGTCACGAGGAAGAAATAGATATCTGTGGAATATTTGGAGCCCGTAGTTCAATCCGTGATCGTCGACTGTAGAAGAGTGTCTTAGCAGTCAACAATCGAAAAACAGACTACAGGCACCCCAGACTCTCTTCTGGAATCTCTCTTTCTCTTTCTGTACAGTCGACAAAATTTAGAATTTAAAAAATATTTTCTATTAAGTGAAATTTATATCAGAATATCATGTACAGTAATAATTTACTAAAAATAATAAATATTATGTAATAATAATAATAATAATGCTTGATTTTTTTTCAATCGATGAGGACCTCTTTAAGTAGCAGATCGATTCTATGATAATCTGTTGCATTGAAACTTGTTCTATTTATTTATTTATACTCACCAGCACTGTTCTGTTTTTATCGAGACGAACTGTCTTGCCCATGACTTCAACGTCTATGAATCTCACCCACGTGACTTTGGTGTAGTCATTTCGATATTCATTTTTGACTTCTATATTGAAAGTACAGTCGTCTGTCGGGTCATACGCTTTCGTGGCACTCAGGATGTATTTGCAGGCTCCCTGGAAACTGATCAGTTGTTCGTCAAAAGTTATCTGATGAGGATCTCCATCAGCCGTACAGAGACAGGTATTCTCTGTTGGGAATAACAAATCAAACGTGTGAGCAGATGTTTAGCTCAAGGATAAAAGATAGGTAACCCGATAATGGTCAAGTTGGCTCTTCTGTTGCTGTTTTAATTACGAAAGGATACCAAGAGATGATGTGGTTCCTGCTAATTCTAAGGAACACCAATGGTCGAATGACGGCCCGATTGACAATATTGATGATAGAGATCTAGAAATGAATATCAAAGGTTAAGGGAAGAATCCTTATTTCAGACGTCTTCTCTAGTGAATAATATCCTAATAACGATATAATTATATTATGTTAATTATGGTGTTGTTATTGTTGTTAGTATTAGACTATCGTCTAACGACTGTAGGTTCAGAGTTAGCGGGACCAATGGTATTACATTTGCAATTAGATAAATCGTGATGCTGAGAATAGGGAAGATGAAAAAGACCGACGGGTAAATATCGGAGATGACGGAGTATTTAATTGAAGATTTTTTTTCCCCTTTTTTATTAAATTTTAAAACACAGAACAGGCATAGAATTATTTTGGCGACAGAGAATCGTGATCGACAGGTCGTAGTCGGCCTGACAGAGACGTTCAGCCGTGTTGACTGCTCCGGTTTTTCCTGAGATCAGGGCGATGAATAAATTATAGAAACAAAAGGAAACGGTGGGGATAGCACGACTCTTGCCAGTTGGCCCGTCTCCCCCGGTTTAGCTGGATTGGACAGCAATTCTGCCCTTAAGCTTCATCTGCCTTACATCTGAGATTTCCCGTCAGCGACTGTTCCGAGATGTTTCGCTGCAGACATCTTCCTGTAGCGCTACCCATGTGCAATAATGATTACGGCTATCTCTGGACCCGCTTGGATGGTTCTACATTCTTTTAGGGCATTCGGTATCCTGTGTAGGCTTCCTTAAAACGGTACCGTCTGCCGCACCGTTCTTGACATTTACGTAAATCAAAAACAACGACGGACCCCTAAAAATACACACCCCGTGTGGAAATCTATTTAATACTGAGCCATCTCCCCCTATTTCCAAAAGTTCTCTGTAGCGAGCGTATTTCCTTGACTTATTCTGTCTGCGAAACCTCATAGTCTGAAGAACCGGCATCAGTTTGGTTAGAATTTTTAACCTCTAACCCATGCTTCGGACACCTCCCTCCGTAACGGTGATTATATTTATGTTTTTTTTTGTTTTCTACTTTTTGTAACTGTCTTTAACAAAGGATTCGCTTTAATAGGGAGAAGAATTTTCTGTAATAATGGAATTAAAAAGCCAAAGGGTTTTAATAAACCGCGCAGTCTCTTTTGGTGTTGTAAAACAACAGCGAAATACATTTTCAGGTCCTGTATCTTCCATCGGTTTTTTGGCCTCAGGCGGCGCACAAACTGACTATTGCATATATCGCTGCACTTCCAGGAACCTTTTCTCTTCTGTCTTATTTTTCGTATAATGCATTAATCAACAATCGCCAGTTCTCTGGTAGATGTGTCATCCGTAGGCCAAAGAGTCTATTCCGCCGAGACTGCCGCCAATGTCTGGGTAAACTTAATTCATCCAGTCCAGGAACTGAATTTTTAGCATCGCCACGTGGTAGTGCAGATTCTTTCGCTTTCCGTTTACTAGCATCGCCCTAACAAACTTTGTCCATCATGATTTCCCAAGAGGCGGCTGTTTTCTCTCTCCATACACACACACACACATCTTTCAGAAGACCTTCTAGGCCGCCCTCGTAGCGGAAGTGTCGTGGGAATGTTCAGTGAACAATTTGTCATTCTTGCCTCTTCCCTCAGTTCTGCTTCCCTAATCCTCCAGAATGAATACAAAAAACCAAACTATCTGGCAGGTTTGCACTCCGCTGATTTATTTGCGATGCATAGACGTCTGCGACCCGTAAAATCTTTCATTTGGTTCGAGAAACCCAAAACCTACTTCGTCGAACAGATTCTTCTGCCGGAGGTTTATCAAACGAAAATGAGACCTGTACTCCGTGGAACACCTGAACAGGAGTAAGATCCCAAAACTCACCATGGAGCAGTCTCTGACCCCCTAAAATGGAAACTAGTTACCGGAAATGGAACCCGGCCTTCAGATCTCCTAGCTCTAGCATATTAATTCTAGGTGCACAACAGATAATAGCTCTTCAGATTTCCTAACTCTAGCTTATTCATTCTACGTGCACAACAGATAATAGCTCTTCAGATATCCTAACTCTAGCTTATTCATTCTACGTGCACAACAAATAATGGCTCTTCAGATCTCCTAGCTCTAGCTTATTCATTCTACGTGCACAACAGATAATGGCTCTTCAGATCTCCTAGCTCTAGCTTATTCATTCTACGTGCACAACAGATAATAGCTCTTCAGATCTCCTAGCTCTAGCTTATTCATTCTACGTGCACAACAGATAATAGCTCTTCAGATATCCTAGCTCTAGCTTATTCATTCTACGTGCACAACAGATAATGGCTCTTCAGATCTCCTAACTCTAGCTTATTCATTCTACGTGCACAACAGATAATGGCTCTTCAGACTATGTCAACTACGTCTTTGTCTGACATAAATAATAATATTTTCAGGCTCACAACCCCCCTGCTAACCCTTCAGATCAGGGTCCTCGAACTCTAATCAAAGGGAATTTTTTCGTTATCTTCCCATTTATGAGAATTCAACAGATGAAACCTGTTGGAAATCTCGACATTGTCTCGTGGAAACGTGGGACTTAATCTTCTCACCTGGTTTTCTCTAAGTAACTCAGTTCTCTCTCTCTCTCTCTCTCTCTCTCCTCCATCTCTCGCGCCGATTCAAGTGAGCCCTAGAAGGGGCTTTAACTTTTCCATAAAAGTATTTTAAACTTTGCACTTTCTCGGAGTCTAGCAAAGTATCAGAAACAAGGCACTGACATAATTGGGACAGTCACGTGGTTTCTTAAAAATTTCGGTAACCATTCCATCCTTGCCTAGGTGTCAGCTCGAAATTCAAGATGACAACTAGAACAACTACTTTGGGTCCCCACTGCATAATCTGTCGGAATGCAATAACTATGCACCTATTATATTTGCGTTAACACGAAGGAAATAAGCGCATGGCTTTGTAAGTAAATTATAATTAATGGCAAAAAAATTATGCCGGTAGAAGTCGCTCGTTGAAGATCTACTACTGGCCTAGCTTAAAAATCAGAATTGTGTCCAGAAAGCGAAATAGAAGAATATCAAAAAATTAGATTTTTTAAAAATTATATGAAAAAAAAACAAACGAACTTAGCAGATAATCTAGGATGTTAAAATTAGAGATTCCCAGAAATGTATAGCAACCAAAGTCAGAAGCTCGGTTAGAATACAGCGTTCGAATCCGCAGAAATCGAAAACAGATAGAGAAGAAAACGTCACCTGATTCAAATTAATGCAGAAACGAAATTACTCTCTGATCAATGATGAAAAAGGCAAAGATTATTTTTGTATCATCACCAAATTCCGGTTCGGTTACCTTGCCAATCCAGCATATCCTACGACAGATGTACCTGGGCGTGTTTGAACGGCTCGAGAGCACTCTTTGACCGTCTTGATGGATAGCCAGCTGGCACGACGCTAACGCCAATCTCAGTGGGGCGAAATTTAGCAGTTTCACCAAATTTCTAGACCTTTCTTTTATTTAAAGAAAAGTTCGAACATCTCTTGGCTTGTGACAGCCATGAACCATGGGTAGGGGGGGGCGGCAACATGTAGAGAGCTTCACAACAGTCCGTACCAACGTTACCTTCACCCGTCCACCCGGTGGCTCGCTTGGTCACGTGTCGCGTTTTGTTTCCATTAGAAGGACATTCACCCTGATCCCACCCCTATTTGTCGCTGATCGACAGCCAACGGGTCGAGAGATGGCGGACACGCGAGCAAATGGCGGTGGAGAACTTAGTAACTGGCAGGAGGTGTTTGGTTGGATTCTGTCGGAAAGTGAAGTCTATCGAATAGAGGTAGACTTGGCAGGGTGACCACCGCTCACGTACTTAATTATTTAAATACAAAGGTAGGGAAATAATCCTAAAATTATAAAATTACACTTATATGGTATGACACCACAATTAGCTATTTTTAATATGATATTATTTGATTATTTAATTACTTGTATACCACCTGTAGAGAATATATATGGAATACTATTATTTTTTGTTGTTCTTTTAAATTAAATAACCTATTTTTTTTTAAATTCCAGGAACTTTTTATTATGCATCTGTAGTTTACGCTGGAAGATTATTTTAATTACCTGTCGCGCAATGTTTAGTCCCGTCGCCATGGAAACCGGTTTTACATTCACAGTCGCCATCATTACAAACAGCATTTTCTACGCATTCACCATCACATTCGTCTTCTTCCTCTTCAGCCTCTGAAATAAAAAAAAAAGATAGAAATTTGTTACGGGTATTAAGATATGCTGTAAATTTACCAATTCTGCGATAGGAACCAGAAATATTACGTGTTTTCCGAACCTAAATAAATACACACGAACAAAGTAAAAGTTCGCAGATGATGCTTTCAGGTTTCGTTTCTAAGCCACTTTTATGAAGATTTGTTTCTTGAACTGCTTGGGAAAATGGTGATTGAAAATTAATAAGTTAATTGTTTTTTTGTGGCTTGAGAGAGAGAGAGAAAAGAAAGAGAGAGAGAGAGAGAGAGAGAGAGAGAGAGAGAGAGAGAGAGAGAGAGAGAGAGAGAGAGAGAGAGAGAGAGAGATGGGGAGAGAGAGATAGATGGAGAGAGTGCGAGAGAGAAGAAGGAGAAGGAGAAGAGAGAGAGAGAGAGAGAGAGAGAGAGAGAGAGAGAGAGATGGAGAGGATGGGGGAAATAGAGAGAGGAGAGAGGATTGGGGGAAATGTGGATCAGAGAGAGAGAGAGA
>JACATO010000692.1:0-100000 GCA_018389105.1 Nautilus pompilius
TATCTCTCTCTCTCTCTCTGTGTGTCTGTATCTCTCTCTCTCTCTCTCTGTGTGCTGATCTCTCTCTCTCTCTCTCTCTCTCTGTATCTCTCTCTCTCTCTGTGTGTGTCTGTATCTCCCTCTCTCTCTCTCTCTCTCTGTGTTCTCTCTTGTGTGTGTGTGTGTGTGTATCTCTCTCTCTCTGTATATCTCTCTCTCTCTTGCACAAAGGTCTAATAGCGTGCTTAAATACCAAGCTTGTCGGAGGTAACTCAGTTTTTCGGTAAAGTAATTTGTCCCCCCCCCCGTTTTTGTTTTTTTTTTACAGAGTGTTACTGGGCAAAATTTGAATTGTAACTGATAGAAATCTATCATCCTCGGCCACTGCGGCGCGAGCGACATTTCTTGCGTTGCGACTTCTGCCAAGAACCAGAAAAAAATAGAAACAAATAAAATTGTTGAGGTTGGTTGTAAAACCTGGACAGCGGTGAGGGTATCGAGCTGTCAGTCCCAGCTCCCATCCACACACCGGGGAAGTATTCTTAGACTCGATTAACGAGCTTAACAAAACCAGCATGTCAGTGGACGGGTGGAAAGATAAACAGATGTTAAGAGTTTTAAAGAAACAAAACAAAACCACAACAACAAAAATGCCGAAAAGATAAACGTCGGTACTGCGAGGGGTACATTCCGGAAGACTCCACCCCCTTGGAACACGTGGTACGTCAGTCGTGGGGAGAAGCCGGAGTTCCGGTCGGCTTTTGCTGCTCACTCGCTTTGCGCAGGCGCGGACCGACGAAACAGACCGCAGTTTCCTTCGTGAGAACGAACCCGTTGTTGAAATTTACATTTAAAAAAAAAAAAAAAAAGGTCCAAACCTAATTTCGCAAAATCGGAAAGCGACGGAGCCCCTAAGACGATTCTAGCAACCGGTCGATTGTTTTACCGCTGATGCAGATTAACAAGTTTTCGTTTTGTTTCTACCCCTCAATCTTTTGCCAGCGTGTGATGGAGGATGCGTACATCCGAGGAAGATTGGACCGCTTATGTTTTATGGTAAACTGTGCACTTGGCGCTAGAAAAAAATATACATGTTTTACTTAAACCATTAAAGGACAGCTCTTGGTTAAAATGAAAGTATGAAATGAACAAGAAATATTCTGGTTACTGGATTCTCTTTCGCGAACTAAGATGCAGCGTGGGCTGGTTTAGTCGGATCGTCCATGGAGAAGAAAAGAAATTAAATGAACTTTCTCCCTGGGCGGGTTAGGCTACTGAACTATTAAAGTTAAGGGGTCCGAGTTCCATTCCCAGTTGAAACCATATCAGTCTGACCTAATCAACCTAGCATGGTTTCTACACAATGCTGCCACGTAGGCCTGCTCCCCCGGCTTCCTCTCAGGGGGTATCACCGCTGGACCAGGAAGTCCTAGTCTGGGTAAAGTGGTGTAGTATCGTCGGCTCGGTTTTCGAACGGGGGCAACTGAGGCAAGGGTCTTCTCCCGTGTATGCAAAAACAAAAAGAACAAACGTTCTGGTCTTGAGCGATAACAAAATGTAAACGAATCAAGCGACCGGAAGAGGCGACGCCGTCGTCATTGCTGTAATACACAGCAAAGTTATGAGCAATGGTTTTTTTTTTTTCGTGATCTTGAGTTCTTCTAGTAAACGAAGGTCTGACAACTAAACACTTTCTTTTTCCCCTTCTTCTTCCATCGTAGGTAATTTTGCTATTCGGAGGGGTCAGTTTAGGGTTCGGCAGGGAGAAGACATTTTACCCCAGGATTGCACGTTCAGCGGCGATAAATAGGCGCTGTATCTTTATCTTTGGTTGCAGTCTGCGAGTGCGGACGAATGTTCGTGGAATTTCAAATATCTTTTGCGGAAATTATCGATTAACATCAATTATTCGTTAGAAAGCGTATTTACTTAATTTAAAAACAAAAAAAAAAATAAAATCGCTGCGTTAGTAGATGTCAAACCGACACTTAATTCAAGAGACGGTAAATTGGGCCACCAGCTGGCTCGCCTATCATCTTGTCCACATTCCGCTGCAACTTTTTTTTTCTCTCCAGCCAGCTGTAGATAAGCTATCATCAGTTCCTAGGTATTACATGTACTCGGTTAATCTCGCTCTTGTTTTTTGATTTTCTTTCTTTAACGCCTGTTATTTCAAGCGATTCAAGATAAATTCCCCCAGATATCTACATTCCAACATGTTGGTTTCCGGCCAGTAACTTTTCCGGTAAACCGTCGAACGTCAAAATTGGCGATTTTGTAATATATTTTCGGAGAAGGAGAGAGAGGGGGGGAGGGAAAGAGACGAATCGTGGTGCCGTTCATAGGTGGCGCTGTCAAAAAGTATTTTTGGATCAGCCTCTCCTCCAAAAAAACGACACCAGTTATCTCCCATTTCCTCGAAAGTATCACGACGAAAACCGTATACAAATGCATATGAACATATATTTGTGTGTAAATGTACCTCGTTTTTCCTTGTTTAGAAAACGACGGCTGTTTGCAGTTATAATCGACTTTTATTATCTATCGATTCGTGAGCTTTATTTATGATATAAGCGGCAGAAAACTATATATTTTATCAGGACCACACGCTGGTTTTGATGTCATTCCGTGTACTCATTTGTGAATGATAGGCTTAATCTTTTGCTAAAGTTTGGCAATTAAGAATTTTTTCTTCTTCTGATGTTTGCTTGGAACAATCAGCATTTCTCCAAATAATTAAGTTTTATGATAAGGTGGGTACGTAGTTCTGACTCTGCTGTGACTGATGACTGTTGGCAAACGGAAAGCAACTTGTTCATCCCAAAGTTCGATCTATTTGTTGTGTCACGTATCTAGCGATGCAGAAGTGCTTAGGTAGTGAATTTATTAGTCAGGTAATTTCTTTCCTTTAATAAGCCCAGAGTGTAAAGAGTTTTTAATTGTGTATTTCATCAAAGAGATTTTATGCGTAATATCGTTCAGTTCTTCCCTTCTTCCCGGAGATGCTAACACCAGAACACACGTGGGGGTACCATTTCTTAAAATATAATGTAAATCCCCTCCCCCCCCCACAAAAAATCGCATGATGCAGAACTACAGCATTCAGTAGTAACTTGAATTTATCGTCTTTACTGAAAAATGAAAACCACAAAAGTTAGTCTGGAGTTTGCTCTCGTCATCCATGCGTCCTGCTACAGAAAGCACATTTACTGAACCGTTTTAACTAATTTCCTTGCTGCATCTACTGTGGTACTTTCGCTATCCTTGCTTTTTCCGAGTGCCCGATCTCATCCACTAATAACTCGCGTCAACGTCAACCTTCCATTACTGTTTCCGACAAGTCCTTCCCTACCGGCACTGCGCATTTCCAGCCACCTCTCCATGCCTGGCCATGATTTCGGACCGGACTTTCTTATCTGCTCCAACGCTCTCCACCTTCTCACCGATTGAAGGACAGGCGCATTTTCCCGGATGGTCGTGACCTGGCATGTGACAAGTAGTTGATAACCCAGGTGGCGGCGGGCCCATCCCCTTCCGCAGAAATCGGTTGACTTTCTGCTCCACTCCATCCTCGCTTTACCAGGCTCAACCGAATCTGTTCACAGTTATTTCCGTGACGTTACCTCTACTAAGCCCCTTCATCTTATCCTAATGGATCCTCGTTCCTTTAACGATGCAGACCGTCTGCCACGATCGCTACAGCCCCTGCTTTGTCCTCAGGCCTTCAGAGTTCTATGACCCATAGCCCACCTTGGTCAGCTTTTGCATATCCGTCCATAGGCTCTTAATTCTGACTCCCTTTCGAGAAGCATGGAGACCTTTTTTCTTTTTTCTTAATCAATGTAATCAATGGGTACTGCCAAACCATCTGACCCCCCCCCGTGGTTTTCCCCTGTGAGGATTTACTTGCTTGTCACTGTCCCCTATACGGACATCACGTCCTGAACCGTTTTCCGGAAGAAAGTACTGGAATTTATACATATAAATTATATTTTATCATTTAAAAAAAGTTGTTTTATTTTGCACGAAAAACTATAGATATGGCTAAGAAGCTGATTCGTTGTCAATCGTGTGTACTCAGTAGGGAACAAAGGGAATGTTGGAATATGTTCGCTTTCTTTGAGCTTGAGAGTTTAACGTTGTGGCTTTTCTGTTGTTCCTCGATACAGTCTACACCGCCTTTGTCTCGTGATACAAGGGGAGGGAACCCACGGTAGACTAAAGTTGGGCAGCGACTGTGTCGTTCTCGCCTCGGGGAATTCGGTGACCTCCCTCGCTGAAATTCCCCCACCCACTCTTATTATTTATTTATTTATTCCGAACGTGCAAACGGAAATACATTACGTGTGTCCTCAGAATAGTTTACACTTTCTGGTCTGAAACAATAGAATCCATCCGGAAAATCTCCGAAATACCGCTGCAGGGCTTCTGCTCCTACGAAGACCCGGATAAGAAAACTGCTGCTTAATATTAACGAAGAAATTCTGTTTTGATTATTAATAATATTGGCGATAAGAGTTCTGGAGTGATTCCATATTATCACTACAGCTGCAGAGCAAAAGGCTGGCTTTAACTCGAGAGAACTGCTTAGATGGATGTATCATCACGCTATGGGTACTTCAGGGTGGCTCGTAGTTGCGTCGCCTAAAGCTAACGAACGATAGACAGCAAAGAATTTCCGTAGGTAGGTTTTGGGGTCCGAGTTATATGAATAAAGGAATTAGATCCATCTGTCTGATCAGCAAAGGAAAGGAAAGGGAAAATTATAATTATTATTATTATTATTATTATTATTATTATTATTGTAGGTTGTTGTTGACAATAACAACGTTTGAAACAGTTTATATCCAATCCCTGATTGTTAGGGCTTCCCATGCCCCGCTTTCCTCCTCCAACCAAGTAAACGTGTCATTTTTTAAAAAAATTAAGTCAGCCTTTTCGCTAACCTCGACCTTGTTACTGTCTGATTTGTTTAAGGACAGCAACATAAACCCGAAGGGCTTTTCGTTTCAGGCTTTAAAAAGTTATTTTAGATGCGAAGTCGTCTAGACCAAAAGTGGATGATGGCCTCAGCATGTTTTGAAACTTGGTACGCCAGCTTCCACCTCGGTTATTCTTTCTATTGGTGGAGGGGAAATGTTATTGGCTTTTAGCAACTGGAGCCCCTCTCTCTCTCTCTCTCTCTTTCTCTTTGTGTGTGTGTGTGTCTCTCTCTCTCTCTCTGTCACTCTGTCTCTCTCTCTCTCTCTCTCTCTGTCTCTTTCTCTTGTGTCTCTCTCTGTCTCTCTCTGCACTCTGTCTCTCTCTGTCTCTCTCTGTCACTCTGTCTCTCTCTCTCTTTCTCTTTGTGTGTGTCTCTCTCTCTCTCTCTGTCACTCTCTCTCTCTCTCTCTCTGTCTCTTTCTCTTTGTGTCTCTCTCTGTCTCTCTCTGTCACTCTGTCTCTCTCTCTCTTCTCTTTGTGTGTGTCTCTCTCTGTCACTCTCTCTGTCTCTCTCTGTATCTCTCTGTTCTCTTTCTCTCTCTCTCTTTCTCTTTGTGTTGTCTCTCTCTGGCGTTCTTTCGCTCTCTGTCTCTCTCTCTCTTTCTCTTTCGCTCTCTCTCTCTCTTTCTCTTTGTGTCTCTCTCTCTCTCTCTCTCTCTGTCTCTTTTCTTTGTGTGTCTCTCTCTCGCGCGCTCTTTCGCTCTCTCTCTCTCTCTTTGTGTGTGTCTCTCTCTCTCTCTCTTTCTCTTTGTGTCTCTTCTCTCTCTCTGTCTCTTTCGCTCTCTCTCTCTCTTGTCTCTCTCTCACCACACACACACACACACACACATCCCCATGGTAAACTCTAAAAGGGCTCACTTTTTATTCTGTAATTAGGAAAATACATACATACTTAGTAAAATTCTCACCGTTAAAGATCTATATGTTATAAACAAACACACCCAGCAATATTTCCTTTAAAAAAAAAAAAACAATACATCGAAAAGTTTCCTTATCCCCCCCCTTACTTGTTGATTTCCCGCTCGTTTCGAGGCTGGTAAGTTTCGTGAGGAGAGAGTCTTTTTTCTCTGCTGTCTGTTTCTTTGTTTATCTTTCACGTGGTACAGTCCTTCTCCGCCGCGAAGCGTGTGGCAATCAATCGGTTCCGTACGATAGAAGAAAACGTCAACGTCACTAATTCTTTTATATATATATATATATATATATATAAACGAAACCACGTGGTCTGTGCTTATTCCGACAACTTCTCCAATGAAAATGTTGGATAAAGGACAATAAAGTTATTTCACATGCAAAAATGATTTAGAAAGTTTAATAAGAGAATTTTTGTAACTGTTCTATAATCCCTCTGTTCGTGCGTGCATACATATATTATGTGCATACATTATATATATATATATATATATATACAGGGTGATTCAGAAATAGGTAGAAACACATTGAACATGTGGTGCATGTTTGCGTGTAAATAGTGGACATTTGGAATATCTGTCGTAAGATGACCATCGTATGTTGTTTTCACCTTCACTCGTGTACATAACAAAGTGTTGCTTATTCGGTGATATAAATATTAAATATACATAAATTCAAAGTGTGTATACATACATATTTCTGAATCGCCCAGTATATGTAGGTAAGCGGGTGACAGCTGTTCGTCTGTTTTCGGCTGAAAAAATGAAAGAAGCGCTGGATGAGGCGGATCAATCGATGGCCTTGGAAAATCAAGAAAAGGCTGATGATATCAGACAGGTTTCTGCCTCGTCGCCCCATTTACCTGTTTCAGTATCAGTCCCTCCTTCCTGGAAGCTGAGGATAAAGAAGGATCACGCAACTGATCTGTTCCGTTTTTTGTCATCATCAGCAACATACAAAAGAAATTAAACTATTTTTTTACTTAAATAACAAATTATTAATAATAATAATAATAATAATTCGTTGAATTATGTTTTTTCACTCGCTCTCTCTCTCTCTTTTTTTTGGAAATAAATTCCGGAAGGCAGGGCACCGCCCACTGACGTCCGTATTCCACATTCAGCTGTGATTTCCTCTCATCATCGGAAACATTTCACGCTAAAAGTGGGGACCAGATAAACAAAAAAAGAAGAGCCTCGAACAGAAATCGACACAAGACAAAAACGGGGAAGAGTTTTGGTATCTCCCCTCCCCCCTGCCTCCCCCTTTTGTCCCTTCTCTGGTTTAAATTAGTTACGTGGTTTGTTTGTTGTAAATGTGATTTCTTCAGAACTTGTTGAACGTTTTCGTAAACCCACACAGAAAGAAAGGAAAGTTTTATACACGGTGTTTATAGAGTCAGGGTCAGGGGTTTGCATAAGAAAACAAACAAGTGAAATGTATTACAAAACCACGTGTTGGATGTTTTGTGACTCAGCGACGGCGCCACGCTCGGTAACACGAGTCCGACCCGGTTTTCGGCCGAGATCTTGAACGCATTCTTCAACTGTGGCGATGCGATATGGCTGGTTAGGGTTAGGGTGCACCCCCACGTCATTGTGTGTGTGTACACGAAGCTATCTAGAATAATTTTATTCAAAGTACCTTACATATTTACTATTAATTCTCAAAAACAAATAAAATGAACATCTCTTTAAAATAGAAAAGAACACCTTTCAAACGACAAATTGCTTTTGAACCAGCTACAGATATTAATGGGCTGGAATATTTCTAGTGTTAATTAAAAATAAAAACTTACTCAATAACAGAGAATGACCTTACATTTTATTATTATTATTATTATTATTATTATTATTATATTATTATTATTATTATTATCTTGTTGAAATGGTTTCGTTACAGATAAAACAAATCTGAGTCAGTGATATTAAAACACCGCATACCTGACGGAATGATGAAAGATACAGGTGCGTGCGACTGATGCAACTAATGGAAATCGTTTTGTTCCTGCTGTCAACTGACGAAACCGGAACTAGCGAAAAGCAATTTCTGGGACGATCCGTATCCTTTGGCTAAAATAATTTTAAACAAAAACTTTGAACTGGATATATTCAACAAATATTAATTTCGTTATACACGTTTTTATTTAACGTTTTAATATAATAATAATAATAATAATAATAATAATAATAATAATAATAATAATAATAATAATAATAATAATAATAATAATAATAATAGATGGAGCGGTAACCAACCAAATCAAAAATTAAAAAAAATTAACAGGCCCGGGCTAATAAGTATATTAACAACTAAAGAAGGACATGTCTGTCGAGGTAGTCATGTTTATCGACGATTCCGCCTATTTCCCCACATTTTCCTGTAGTATAATTGAAAGTTTTCTCATATTTCCCAATTTATACAAATCAGTTTACTGGCGCTCGACTGTTACATTATCTATACATGTAAAGAAAACAACGAAAAGTCTCGTTTACTTTCCAACTCACCACACGAGACATTTCCTTCCTTCAGAGTGGAAATACAGGTAAAACTAAATAAGAAAATACAATGCACTAAGAACGAACGTTCAGATAAAATGATACCGGATACGGGTAAAGTCCATCTTTCTGCCCGATTTCATTTCAACGACTCTGAATATTTGCCAGAATTTCTGCCAAAAAGACATAAGGATATTTACCACAAACATATAAATTTACTTAAGAACTCCGCCAAAAACCAAGCGGTACAGCTTTAGAAAGATTCTTTGTGTGTGATATACGAGACGAAAGAGATTTTGGTTAATGATAAAAATATAGAAAAGGTTTGGATGCAAAGGAAATCAGGGAGTTTTGAGTCAGGAAAGTTAACCAGTTTTTAAGTTTATCTTTTATTATTGTTGTGCATTTTATGAATTTCGTTTTAAAGACCCTTTTCAGGTTAGTGGATATGCAAAACTTTGCCTCCTCTTCAAGCATTCACTTTCCTGTCCATCCGCCCTTCGCCCATATTTCTTGCCATTGTAGTATCAGATTTCTCTTCCGCCCGGGTTGAAATTGAGGACTTCAGGATGTAATAATTTAAAAACAAACTCTCTCTCTCTCTCTCTCCCTCTCTCCCTCCCTAGTACTGAGGTCATATCTCGCTCTCTGTACTAACGTCATCTCTCTCTCGCTCTCTGTACTGACGTCATCTCTCTCTCTCTCTCTCTCTCCCTAGTACTGAGGTCATATCTCGCTCTCTGTACTGACGTCATCTCTTCTCTCTCTCTCTCCTAGTACTGAGGTCAATCTCGCTCTCTGTACTGACGTCATCTCTCTCTCGCTCTCTGTACCGACGTCATCTCTCTCTCTCTCTCTCTCTCCCTAGTACTGAGGTCATATCTCGCTCTCTGTACTAACGTCATCTCTCTCTCGCTCTCTGTACTGACGTCATCTCTCTCTCTCTCCCTAGTACTGAGGTCATATCTCGTCTGTACTGACGTCATCTCTCTCTCGCTCTCGTACTGACGTCATCTCTCTCTCTCTCTCTCTCTCTCTCTCTCTCCCTAGTACTGAGGTCATATCACGCTCTCTGTACTGACGTCATCTCTCTCTCTCTCTCTCTCCCTAGTACTGAGGTCATATCTCGCTCTCTGTACTGACGTCATCTCTCTCTCGCTCTCTGTACTGACGTCATCTCTCTCTCTCTCTCTCTCTCCCTAGTACTGAGGGTCATATCTCGCTCTCTGTACTGACGTCATCTCTCTCTCTCTCTCTCCTAGTACTGAGGTCATATCTCGCTCTCTGTACTGACGTCATCTCTCTCTCGCTCTCTGTAATGACGTCTCTCTCTCTCTCTCTCTCCCTAGTACTGAGGTCATATCTCGCTCTCTGTACTGACGTCATCTCTCTCTCTCTCTCTCTCTCCCTGTACTGAGGTCATATCTCGCTCTCGTACTGACTCCTCTCTCTCTCTCTCTCTCTCTCTCTCCATCTCTCTCTCTCTCTAAATGAAAATTTTATTGAAATTGTCTACGAGATCCTTTATTATGCCATTAACGGTCCTCTTGCTATTTTATCATAGGAAAGCTCTCAGTAATTTTCATGTCAAGATAAACCGGGATAATAAGCACGCACATGGTATAGTTATGTTTTTTTTTTATGGGACATATTAATTTAGTTTATTCCGTCTCTTCAAAACAAGAGATTTTTTATCAGTTCGTTCGATAATATATTCTTATTGATTACCATATATACAGCAGTCAGATCTAATCTAAGAAAGAATCTACTGTAAACATTATCTATTATACTTAGTCCAAGGTTAACGGTTTAAGTTCTAATCCCAGTCTGGATCGGCTCGGTTGGGTCTACTACCTCCCTGTTATAACCGCCATCCTTCACCAGCCGATTGATCCCGTGAGGTTTTCTTCCGCATCTAAAAATACTTCTATTAGGGGGTTTGAGGGTACACGCGATGCAGGTCCCGCGGGTACGTAACTGTTGACCGCTCACGCCTCAAAATGGTTGAGATTTTACGGAATGTGATACTGTAATTTTACACTATAGAATTCTGAAAATGAAAAATACATTTCTTCCCAAAGTAGGAAAAGTTGTGTAGAATGGCAATAATCTTGTGTGTCGCTACCTACATACGGCAAATGAGGACAAAAATAGAATCTTACACGAGATTTCGAAATATCTTGAGTTCTCTATTAAAACTTCGTGGTTGATCCCATTTTATTTTTAAACGCGTAAAATCACGTTAACCCTTGGCTGATTACGTCGTATTCGTTTAAATAATTTAATTTTGCTGCAGTAGGGTCCTGGCTGGAAATTTTTAGGTTCAGCATCGCGGCCTATTACATAAGAGGTTTGGTTGGTATCATCGTCTGAGGGACGACTGGAACAGAAGAAAGCGAAAGTTATGCACCTATAATACCGAATATGCGAGATTCTCCTCCCCTCTAGCTCTCTCTGTACTGACGTCATCTCTCTCTCTACAGACGTCATCTCTCTCTTTGTACAGACGTCATCTCTCTCTCTACAGACGTCATGTCTCTGTACTGACGTCATCTCTCTCTTTGTAGTGACATCATCTCTCTCTACAGACGTCATGTCTCTGTACTGACGTCATCTCTCTACTGACGTCATGTCTCTCTGTGTACTGACGCCATCTCTCTACTGACGTCATGCTTCTCTGTGTACTGACGCCATCTCTCTGTACTGACATCATATGTCTCTGTGTACTGACGCCATCTCTCTCTTTGTAGTGACGTCATCTCTCTACTGACGTCATGTTTCTCTGTGTACTGACGCCATCTCTCTGTACTGACATCATATCTCTCTTTGTAGTGACGTCATCTCTCTCTACTGACGTCATGTCTCTCTCTGTACTGACGCCATCTCTCTCTTTGTAGTGACGTCACATCTCTCTCTCTCACTCTCTCTTTCTTAAAACAGAATTCCATCAGAGGAGTGAAAATGGAGAACGTTCTGTGACGAAATCAGGGTTCTAGATAAACGGTCAAAGAATTCGAAGCTTTCAATATCGCGAAACTTCCGTTATTTGTGTTGTACGTATTTTTAGGTAAGTAATGTCTGGCCGGATATTCGAAAATGAACTGGAGATGTCTTTATATTTTCTCTTTACTTACTGCAAACCACAACTACACACACACAAACACAAGAAAACTGTGGCACGTACAGTTTCTGACTGACTGACCCAGCCGGGAGACTGCCGACAATTATACGAGATAGATCAGGTCTATAAAAACAGTAAATTTATTTTTAAATAAACAAACAAAAACGATTGCAAATTCATCTTTCGCGGAATAATAGTAATAATGGTCATAATGAATAGCATTCGTGATTCTGAATATGAAATAAAACAAGAAAAATTCGTGTTTCATAAAAAAATAAATTTTAATTTCGAAATCTTTTAAAATATTCTTTTCAAACAATTTCAAAAGTGACAAATGAACAAGGCAAATAAGTTAGGTAGATACTTTGAACAAGAAATTGTGTTAGTGATGCTAAATGTCCATCGAAGAAACTTTCTCATGTTAGTTTAATGGTACCTCCCGGATAACTCCTCGTCGGCATCCCCACCCACTTGTTGAGCGGACGGATGCTGATAATGTTTATTATGTATTAATACAATACATATGTCACTGTCAGTAGGCTGTGTTTTTGCATTTTCCCTAACTATTTATTTCTAAAATCCGGAAAGGCCCTGGTCCCAAGGACTCTGACTTTAAGAGCTCAGAATGTATTCTATTTGTCTCGTAATCATCGTCTATCTGGTTTTAAATAAATATAATAATATGCTATTTTGTAAGATTTATGACAGCTTTAATTTTTAATAAAGTAATGAAATTCGTGTTTTTGGTTTATAAAATGCGCATATGCTTCCAATATAATAATTGAGACTTATTGAAAAAGAAACTGGTCTGGGGTAAAACCAGTTAAAGTTACTCATTTACCATTTGTTCGATATCTTGAAGCCAATGGTGGTGCGCAGGTACTAAAACAAGCGAGAGAGTAAATAATAAACGGTGTAATAACTGATATTACAATTAAAAGAAAAGCAGCAGCAACACAATTTGGCATTTTGAAAATGCATTCCCCCCCCCCCTTCGCTTTCTGATAGACTTTCTAATGGCGCCGTCGGGTTGGCTTTGGAAACAAGTCCAAGACAGTTTCGCTGTCCGCACGAACTGCTCAGATCGCTTATCTAAGCAAGATGACGATGGAAAGTCACGATGCGAGAAAACTGATTTGAGAACCAGAGTCTGCAACCCGCTGAGTAATCAGCGATCGTTGGAACATAACATATATTTAAATATATATATATATATAAAGCAAAAACTCGGAACAATATAGATATTTTTTTTTTAAAACACAGACGCGGCTTAAACATACTAGTGCTGAGATGCATGCCAGCTTTAAAATCAAGGTTTGCTGAAGATTTAGAATTAACTTCTGCTTTCTAAATCGGTGCGGTGAGGCTGGGGACACGGTTCGAACCCCCGTCTGGCTGGCGCACCTTCGCAGCGTGGTTTCACTACGTAGAGGTTTCCTCCGAGTTCCTTCCATGTTTTAAGTTATTCTAGTAAGGCTCCCCCCCTGGTGGCGTAGAACAGGTAACGCATACTTAGGGAGCATTACGCTTTTCTGCCGGGGTTGTCTCCCCCGTTATGGGCGACGGAGTTCGAAGCGAGACTGTATAGTGACCGACCGCCTGTTCAGATTCTGCTGACGCGTAGCGCTGTATCCTTTAGCGCGTGCAGATTTTCCGGAGCCGATCCAGAGGGACAACAACCACTGAAGAGTGCCAGGAAATGGGTAGAAAAGGGGGAGGAGGGGGGGTTGTTTTGAGAAGTATTCCAGTAATTAATGACCGGCTAGTGGAGTGAGATGAGCAAAACGAGCGGCTTTAAGGGAGATAAGTGAGTAAAACAAGCGGCTTTAAGGGAGATAAGTGAGCAAAACGAGTGGCTTTAAGGGAGATAAGTGAGCAAAATATCAGCTGTGTATGCCCTAGGAAACATTAAATACGCACTAAAGATAAGGGAGCTGTGCTACATTTTTTTTTAAAAAGTGTTTTTAAAGAATGTACTGATGATGGCAGCAGATTAACAATGGAAAGGTTGAAACAATCGATTTAGGTAAAAGTAAAGGCTGAGGTATGATGTTAACGACACAGTCGAAAAGTCTACAGTAAAAAGAATATCAAGATAAATGAATAAAAAAGTCTAGTAACATCAAACTGTTTAAACAACGGTCCCGATAAATGAATAAAATGAAGCAGAGATGATTGACGAAAAACTGCCTCATAAAATCAGTGGTAGTAACGAAAGCTTGACCAGGGTTCCGAACACAGAAGGCAATAAAGTCACATGACATGATAAGATGAATGTTTTTCTTTTTGTTTTTTTTTTATACCAGAAACTAAACTGAAAACAAGAAAATAATTTCAAAAACAAAAAAGGAAGGGAAAAAAAAAAAAGAACAGGTAAAGAACATGGAGCGGGTCTGTGACATTTTCGGGTAATGACAAATCACCATGTTCGACGTCTACACCCTTTACTTCCTTCCGGTTCTTTGATTGCCTTTGTTTTCAGCTTAGACTGTAAACGGATCTAGCCGAAGAAATCCTTGTGTATATTTGGTTTTCTGCTGAGAAATGTTGATTAACTTCTCCGTTTTCCACAGAACAGAGCAGCTACAAAAGTGTTTGTTTTCTTTAGTGTTCTAACTTCAGTTTAAGAACCCGAAGCCACCTGGCGGTAAACACTGGCGTCCTCCAATCATGAATCGTCGTATCCTCCCTTTCCTTTCCCCTCTTCCTAAACAGGCGAAGAATGCATGGGCGGCGCCTTTATGGCCGTCTCTTTGCTCGCCGATTGGACCCGCAGTTTGTAGCTCTTCCACAGGTGCAGCAACAGGTCGGAAACCACGAGGTCGGTCGAGTTTTTCCCGACTATTCTCAGCAGAAGGATGGCGTCTCTTCTCAGGTACTCGGCGGCGAACAGCTCGCACTGATGCTTGTCCGCCCTGCTGAGCCGGTCTGCGCCCAGCGCCAAGTACTTGAAGATGTAGTGCACGTAGCTGTTGCTTATCAGCACTCGGTACAGCCACGAGACGAGGTTCAGACAAGCGAGCATGCTGACGAACAGCAGCCAGAACCACAAGAAGATATAGATCTTTTCGTTGAACAGGTTGATGGGCAGCACGCACTGAGCGGTGTACGGGAGCACGTTCGACAGTTGACGTATGTAAAAGTCGCAATAGGTGACGCGTGGGAACATTACTGACTCCTTTATTTCTCCGTGCTTCGAGAGGTGGTCGATAACATCGAGGCCGTACAAGTGGTAGTCTTTCGCCAAGAGGGCATTGAGGAGGAAAAACTGACCGATCGCGTTCGTGGCGTATAGAATCTTGGTGAGCAGGTAAATTCCGGTCAGATAAGTCCCATCTCTCTTGCTGCACGACAGGCAAAAAGCGGCGCTGAACTTCTTACGCATGCGCTCGTAGAAAGTAAACTCGTGGCACTTGTTGGCTGCGATCCATTTATCTATATAATCACCGATGTAATCGATAGTTTCCATCCGTTCCTCTTGCGAGACGAGCTGAGTCTTCTCGGCCAAGGCCACTATTTTATCTAGGTTTATTCCGTTCCCGCTGTTAAGCATCTGCCAAAGCACATTGGGAAGCTTGAACAAAAATGCTTGGAAGAGCAGTATAATTGGTACCCACTGGTAGTAAACGATCACGTTCTGTTGTCTGTCGGCGGGATTTTCCGGAACTGATTTGTGCATCGGAACGTAGTAAGTGTTGGAAATCCAGCAGTAGGACAACACGTAATTTATGTAGTGGTCCTTGTCCATTTCTCCAGGGATCCAACAACGAATGGCATCCCCGACATAGCTGCCTGTCGTGACCACGATGGAGAAAATAACGAGAATTAACACGGTATAAATATGGCTCACGCGGTCGATGGCATCGTCATTCTTGTTTCCAGTAAGTCGGGACCACGTAGCCAACCCTTGTATGGCAGCAGCCATCCTGAAACGATAGAAACAACACTAGATATAGAACCATAAATGCGCTTTTAACCGTAGCTTTTTCTTGTTTTCTTTTTTTTAATTTCTGTTCTAACCTCGCCCTACTAATTGGAAATGTGGAAAACGAGATTTCCCCCGCTGATAAAGTCGTGGGTTTGTTTTTGGTCTGCTAACTACGATGGTTCGTTGTTGTCGAGCCATTTTACACTTTATCTAAAAGGTTTTCAAACTTATTTAAATCTCCGCGCGTTCAATCCATCTATTTAAAACAGTTGACAACTTCATTAAGCTCGCCATAATCGGCGAGGGGGTGGACTGGTTTATCTATCTGCTTACCACACTAACAATAAACCCCCCCCTCTGGTAATTACACCGTGCGTTATGACTTTCTTGATCCATAAGCCCAGATTAAAAACATAGGGCGACATTCTTATCATTTAAAATACTAACGTTTTAAAGATTAGAACCTCGTGCGATCTCTTGCTGTGCAAAACTTAAAGAGTTTAATTCGTGATAAATCCATCGCGTTCGATTCTTCGAACCGTCTTGTGATCTGAGACGTCTTTGTACGCCATTTCCCTACCTTCGTCATCTCAAACAAAACTAAAAGACCAAATCTGGGCTTGTATTTTAAATAAAGTTGCTTGCAAATAAGGCTTTTAAATAATAATAATATAATAATAATAATAATAATAATAATAATAATAATAATAATAATAATAATAGCCAGCATATTTATCTGGCTCGCGTTTATTTGACAGTGCTATCGTGCGTCGAACATCTGAAGAAGCCCACGCTATGGCCGCCATACCGGAAGACTCCGGTCGTTTACAACCCCGATAACGTTAACACGTGGTGTTAACGAGAGTGACATCGCGCCGAGGTGAACACGTGGATTTTTAAAATTACTTTTCTGAAATCGACGTATAACTGTAACGAAAAAAAAAAAAAAAAGGTGTGTGTGGGGTGGTAAAAACAGCTGAGTTTACCAGCTCGAATGTTATACTGAAACAAAATTTCTTTAACATTTCCCTGAACTGCAGCAGTGTTCACAAATAGCCCACAATCAGAAATCCGTAGTGGTGAGTGACATCGGATGACTCTGATGGTCAAACAATACAAGTCTTTATGGTCAGCTGGCATACAGAAGATATATATAAGACCGCTTATGATGGAAATCCTTTCTTCCTCATAACCTCGAGCCATAGGTGTTATCGGATAAAGTGTACGTCCGCAGGGAAATTAACAATCGTTACCTGTCAAAAAATTACATATTTAATAAGCCAAAGCAAAGCGAGCATGGGTACTTATTTCTTGCTAAAAAGAACAGGTTGTTTACGCAACAAGGCGATCGTTTACGGTCAGGGGCTAAATAATATTCGATAAGACACAGGTTATTGGATGCAGACAGACCCCGGCAGGGTGACGAGAAAAGCTGTCCCCACCTTTTAAGTTTCTTGACTGAGACAGAGAACGAAGAAGCTCTTCTGCGTTTTTTGACAACCCGAAAAAAAAAAAGAGAAAATTTGTTTAAATGATTACTTACATAGCTGAGATATTCCGAACTTTGGCGTTATTTCTTTTTCTGTTGTGTCAGCGATCCCGAATGTGGCTCGAGTGTTTTATCACGTTTTTTGTTGTTGAAGTTTATATGCTTATATCAGACACAAGAACCGGGTTTGCAAGGGAAGGGCAGGGGCGAAGAAAATGAGCAACGGATGACAAATATTCTGACGACACGCCAAGCCCTCCAGTGGTCTCCATGACAACGAGGCTGAATTTTACGGCCGCGGAGTAAAGTATAACAGTTCACAGCCACCGCTGAATTAATGACCACACAATCTAAAAATAATCCACTTTCTGTTCTATTGGTCGCGCCGACTGAAAATACACTTGCACCAGAATTATAGGCACCACTCTCCACTAATGCTAATAGATACGGAGTAAGGCCAGGGAATAAAGTTTATCGAATGCGCTGCCCGTTGCTGTTCATAAGTAAAACGGACTGGGTGGGGGCGACAGTTGACCGATGACAAGCCGCGGATCAACTGCATAGATTCAGACGTGGGAAAGCGCCCAGGTCACGGCTGACACGGCGTGTATTTCAGAAACGTGACATCTCAAGCCCTCTAAGCCAGGGGTCGGCAACCTACGGCTCGCGGGCCGGACCCGATCCGCCAGTACCTTGATCAAATATACAAGTTAATGGGCCACGTGCTCGCAAACACGCACTTGACATTAACCCTGCACTAATGCACGAACCCACTAATTTGTTTTCTAATAAATTGGATTTAGGATTATAGCCTGGTGTCTGCTAAATTTTAAGTACAGAACTGAACTGTTGTGTATTGTGCAAATAACGGGCCACCCTCGGCTGTGTTGCATATTTTGAAAATAGCTTGCTTAGAGATGGGGCTATAAAAAGTCTTTCGTGTGAGCAGTCAGCAGAGGGGTGAGGGGAGACCATCCGGTAACTCGTGAAATCTTTTATAGATCGAATCTATAAAAGAGCGTTGTGTTTATCGTTGTTTTTTTAAATATTCTATTCAGTGCTGAATCACAAAATGGCAGGAAAACGTAGAAAAGCAGATGCTGAGTGTCGAATGTTCCGAGAAAAATGGGCAGAAATGTATTTCTTTGTGGAATATAACAGCAGCCCAGTGTGCTTGATCTGCCATGATACGATAGCTGTCAATAAAGAATATAACTTAACACCTCACAAACACAAGAAAAACTGTGAGCTAACCGGACAGATAAGAAATGACAACATCAATCGGCTGAAAGCACAATGTTCACTGTTCACTAAACAAAGCGCCGAATCAGAGAGAAATACACGTGCCGGTTATGCAGTAAGTTCATTACAGTCGACCCCCCACCGCGTAATCGCGGCCCCGGTTATTCGCGGAATTTTCCTTAGAACCCAACTAATAATTGTTCGTGGAAACCCCCGCATATTCGCGGAATCGCAAATATCTTCCGCGATTTTTTACTGGCTTTTTTCGTGGTAATATATATTTTTTCACGCTTTCTAACGCTAAATTATTAATAACAATATAATTTACTAATTTTGTAATATAAATACTAACGTAAATTCAGCAAATATCAATTTAAAATAAACGCTATTGGCTGGAGGTTTGAAAGTAGCCAATCCGAGAGCGTTATTCATTTCTCCTCGCCGCTGATTGGCTGCTGCCCACGAGGTGCTGTCTCAGGCAAATGCAGCCCAGCAGCCCCGCATCATCCCAGTTTACCTACCATGTGTAGCTATCTCGAGTGTTTCGCTGAGTGCTGAATTTTTTATTAAATTATTATTATATATTTACTTATATTTTTTAATTATATTTTACGTTATATTTTGACGTTTATAGGCATTTATAGGCATTTTTATGTACCACGTCCAATATTGGCGGGTGCTCAAGGGACGTAACCCCCGCGAATACCGGGGGACAACTGTAATGGCTAAGAACGTGAAGTATTTCACGGACGAGGAATTTGTCAAAGAGTGCTTGATGGCTGTGGCTGGTATTTCATGCCCTGATAAGAAGAATTTGTCTTCTAATATCAGCCTCTCTGTAAGAACAGTAACGCGACGAGTTGAAGAAATGTCACTTGATGAGAAGCAATCATTACGTGACTGCTGTGAAAGATTCCAATATTTGTCTGTGGCACTGGATGGAAATGCTGATGTAAAAGGCACTGTACACCTTGCAATATTTGTGCGAGGCGTCAGCCCACAATTTGAAATTTTGGAATAATTTGCTCAACTTGTATCGCTCAAGGGAAATACTATTGGTGCAAACATTCTCGAATCTGTTTTACTCTGCATAAAAGACATGATTTGAATCTCTGAAAGTTAATTTCAATGACTACGGATGGTGCCCCTGCTATGGTAGGTAAAAATAGAGGTTTTATAGCACTTCTAGAGAAATACATGCAAAACACTGGCATTCAAAACAAAATTATCAAAATGCACTGCATTATTCATCAGGAGGCATTGTGTGCTAAGGCTTCAGGAATGCAAGAAGTAATGCAAGTGGTCGTGAAAACAGTAAATTTTATATTATCTCGAAGTCTAAATCATCGACAATTCCACCAACTATTATTGGAAGCAAATGCACGTTATGATTTACAGTACTTCTGCGAAGTTCGCTGGCTAAGCCGAGGTGGTATGTTAGAACGGGTTTATGAACTTCGTGAGGAGATTGCTATATTTTTGGAGTATATGAGCATGAATGCATCACAATTCCATGATTCTGGGTGGCTCTCAAATCTTGCATTTCTAGTGGATATTACTTCACATTTAAATAAGCTAAATTTGCAGCTACAAGAATGCAGTCAGTTAGTGAATGTACTTTAGTAGCATATTATGGCATTTGAGATGAAGCTTCGACTCTGGGAATGCCAGCTTTAAAATTATAATTTTGCTCACTTTCCACTGCTGCAAAAGAATCAACCCACTGACACATCGATGTATGTGTCTGCTATACGTGAACTAAACACTCAGCTTTCCTCACGGTTTGCAGACACTCGGTCATACAAAGGGGATTTAAAAAGAAGTGCACAGTGTTCCTGAAAATCTTCATATGGAACTCACTGAGCTTCAAACCAGTGAACTTATGAAATCAAAATTCCATGTAGAAGGGGTTTCCTTATTGGACATTTACCAAAAGTATGTAATAGAAGATGGAATTTATCCAAAATTTAGTAGATCACGCAAAAAAAATGGCGTGCATATTTGGAAGTACCTACTTGTGCGAGCAACTGTTTTCAAAAATGAAGCTCACCAAGAACAAGATGCGCACACAACTCACAGACTCACATCTGGATGGCATACTTAGCCTCGCCTCATCCAACTTGAAACCTGATATAGAAAAACTTTCAAAAGAAAACCAACATCAAGTATCACATTGATGATATGTTTTGGTAATTTCTAATATTTTATAATTTCAGGACTTGTACTTTTTTGTTAAATTATCATCATTATTATGTAAATCATTCTTCCGACAACATGGTCCTTGCATGGATCCTTAGTTTCCTTTCGTTGACAAGTGATGTAATGATAGCCCATTCATTGTTCCTGTTCTCAAGAATATCTTTGAGGGTCTTGGTTGGATCAAGATGTCTGAGGTGTTGTAGTTCTTGACAGTCACACACAGTATGTTTGATTGTTTTATCTGCGGATTTGCAGAATGGACAGGTTTCATCTGGAGCCAAGTGGAGTCTGTACAGGTAGCTCTGGCAAAGAAAGTGTTGCAATCTCAGTTGTGGTAGAATTACTTGTTCCTATCTATTGATGTTCCCGTACTTTACTGAGTTTGGCTTTTATTGTAGAGAATAGTAGGCTCTGCCTCTTGTCTCATCTCGCCAACCATTTTTTTCAAATATTGAGAGTTGACTGATTGACTGCACATTTGAGAGAAGCTATAGATTCCATAGACTTGTTGACGGGTCCACTTTTTGTTGCTAAATTTGCCAGGTTGTACGTTCTTTCATTTCCACTGGTTCCAATATGGCTTAGTGGTATCCATTGAAGTGTAACAGAGGCTTTAATATTGTCAATGAGGGTTAGGATTAGGTCGTTGGTGCTTTCCCCTTTTGTTGATAACAATGTACTCTGTCTTGTCTTTGGAGACTTTGAGTTTCTGTTTGTTCGCCCAGGTGTCTATGGCAGCCATGCGCTGATTAAGCTTGGTGGCAATAAAAACCTAGATTGCTGTGAGTGATAGTGATGGTACCATCATCAGCATAAGTAATTTGAGAGCAGGACTTTGGAATTATGGAGGAGAGATCATACATCATGATATGAAAATTGTTGGTCTTAGAACTGCACCTTGTGGTGTGCCAGTACTTATGTGAAATTGCTTCGAGGTTTGATCAGATACTTGAACTTTAATGTATCTTTCATTTAGGAAGCTACTTATTGATTTTAACATGTATCCTGCTATTCCGATTTATACTGCCTTAGTGATGAGACCCTCCCACCACATCTTATCAAAGGCACCTTTGAGATCAATTAAAACTAAAACAGTACAGTTGTCCCCCGGTATTCGTGGGGGTTACGTCCCTTGAGCACCCGCGAAGAGTGAAAAACCGCGAATATTGGACGTGGTCCATAAAAATGTCTATAAACGTCAAAATATAACGTAAAATATAATAAAAAATATAAGTAAAATATATATAATAATTTAATAAAAATTCAACAATCAGCGAAACTCGAGATAGCTACACGCGGTAAACTGGGATGATGCGGGGCTGCTGGGCTGCATCTGCCTGAGACAGCGCCTCGTGGGCAGCAGCCAATCAGCAGCAAGGAGAAATGAATAACGCTCTCGGATTGGCTACTTTCAAACCTCCAGCCAATAGCGTTTATTTTATATTGATATTTTGCTGAATTTACGTTAGTATTTACATTGCAAAATTAGTAAATTATATTGTTTTTAATAATTTAGCGTTAAAAAGCGTGAAAAAATATATATTGCCACGAAAAAAGCCATTAAAAATCGCGGAAGATATTTGCGATTCCGCGAATATGCGGGGGTTTCCACGAACAATTATTAGTTAGGTTCTAAGGAAAATTCCGCGAATAACCGGGGCCGCGAATGCCGAACCGCGATTACGCGGGGGTCGACTATATATCTTGTTGAACAGACCTTTGTGACACTGTTCGGTGATTTTCATTAGTGCACCAACAGTTGCAGCCTTTGGTTGGAATCACATTGTGAGTGGTGGAAAACTTGATCTTTGTGTAGTCTCCAGTTCAAGCGGGTGTTAATGAGTCTTTCAAATAGGCGCCTAGATAGAATGTGAGAGCTATTGGTCTATGACTTCATTTTTTGCTTATCCTGATTAGTTTTTAGCAAAGGAATAATTTTACTAATCCTCCATGGTAAGGGGTAAGTTCCCTGTTTCCAGATGTCATTGAAGAGTGAAAATATCATGACTTTCCCATTGATGAGTAAATCTTTAAGCATATGGTTGTGGATCGTATTATCTCCAATAGCTGAGTTGGAAAGCTCAGCAAGTCCAAGATTGAGCTCTTCCACTGTGAAGTGGTGATCACATATGTCTTCTCTATTACAGAGCAGGTCTATAGACTGGTTGATAAGACTATCTGCATCCGAAATTAATTTAGGATTCATTGAAGAATGCAAAATACTGCATTTTTTTAGAATAATGCTCTCTAAATAAGTGGGCCTGGTCTCGAAGATCTGTAAAATGTTACCCTCAAGCTCCAAAGCTGTTTCGATAGGTCGACTTGAACCATTGATGGCCTTGATTCTTTTCCAGATGATGCATGAAGGGATATCTCGATTGATTGAACCAACAAAATCTTTCCATGAGCTGCTTTTTGTTAGTTTTATGATTCTTCTGACTACAGCTTGTCTTTCGTAAGCAACATTGTATTTGATAGAGTGTGTGACTTTTTACACTTTCGCCTTGCTTTCCTTTTTAGTTGGCGCTCCCTGACAATTTCTTCATCGCACCGCGGCGATGGAGGTTATATATGGGGTCCTGTTAGGGGATAGCTTTCTTCTGCAGCACTGATTATGCAAGATGCGACAACTTCAACTTTTTCATCAATGTCCAGCTGCTGTTTACTTGAGAAAACATCAGCTGCTTTTTGCTGAATAACCTAACTAAATAGCTGCTTGTTTGCTTTTCTTATGTTCAATTTGGGCTGTGCTTGAATGTTTCTTTTCACTCCTGGATATTCTATGCAGGTGACTATAGGAAAATGGTCAAAGCCAAGTGAATCATGAAGAACCCTCCACTCACTGACTCTGGCCGCCATGTCTGGGCTAATGATTATGATATCTATTGAGTCTGTTTGTCCAGAGGAATGGTTCTGGTATGTGTGTTGTTTGTTCTTGAGGACAATGAGATCATGATCATTAATCCATTCCTGTAATCTTGTACCTGGCTGATTTGTCTTTGTGCTGCTCCAGTAAGGCTGTTTGGCATTAAAATCACCAGCTAAAAGTGATTGTCTTGCATTACGAATATGATCTAATTCTTTTATAATGTTTTTGCAACCATCTCTTGCATGCAAAGATGTCAAGTTAATGTTGAAGTCTTTATTGATAGTAACGTTGGCTGAGATGCATTCTACAATATCAAAATATCTGGTGGATAAATTTGAGATACCTAGACTATTTCGCACACCAACGCACATTTTTTTCCTTTTTTGTTAAATAAAGTCATTTAAAAAAGATAAGGATTAATTACAAGAATTCTTCTTTAATAAAAAATCTTTTTACAAATACGAATATATTTATTTAACGTGTTTTACAACAATATATTCAGCTTGTAAAATAGCTAATATTAATAATAGTAATAACAATTTAGCAGATTTAAAAGTCATGGACCGCCGGTCAGAAGATAAGTTTTTTATGGCCCCTTGATCAATATTAGGTTGCCGACTCCAGCTCTAAGCCATTTATTTAATGGTTAATTATGGGCTCTGATTTGTGCTCTCCACCATCCTGGACTAACCACAGTCTGGAGTGTATGTGCACTGTGATCAAAGGGATCTGCACCCATCATTTTCCAACGATCTGTGCACAGCATGTAAGGCGGATTCCCCATGTTTGACTAAAGCACGAGAAACTTCTAGAAGAGTCCTGTTTTACTTAGTATTTAATAATTTCGTAAGTCCGGAAATATAATCAGTCGTCCACTTCTACCACAAAACTATCACCAGGATTGTATCGGTTTCTGAAAATAACGAAGGCACACAACGCTTTCGGTGTCTTTCCTTTAGAAATCTGAATGCGCGACAAATAGAGATAAAGTAAGCGAATTTTAAGTTTGCATTGGTTTAGACTTAACATTTCGTAATTACTGCAATGAGAGAGAGAGAGAGAGAGAGAGGAGAGAGAGAGAGAGAGAAGAGAGAGAGAGAGAGAGAGAGAGAGAGAGAGAGATGGAGAGATGGGAGAGAGAGAGGAGAGAGAGAGAGAGAGATGGGAGAGAGAGATAGGGAAGAGAGAGAGAGAGAGAGAGAGAGAGAGAGATAGAGAGAGATGAGAGAGAGAGAGAGAGAGATGGGAGAGAGAGAGAGAGATCAAGCGAGAGAGAGAGAGAGAGAGAGATCGAGAGATGGGAGAGATGGAGAGATGGGAGAGAAGAGAGAGAGAGATGGGCTAGATTTCTCGAGATGAGGAGGGATGATCTAGCTCTCTAGAGAGATTCCTCTGCGGAGTCTTTGATGAGATCGTTCTCTCTCTCTGCTGTTTTTGCTTATCTTCGTGTTTATTTTATTTTTATTTTATTTTTATTTTCCTGTTTGGCTTAACTGAATGTTTGTTCTTATAGATTTCTTAAAGCATTTCCACTAGAACATTCATAACCCCTCGGAGTTTCCATATATCTTCTCTTTCCCTGGGACCCCTCTTTTTGATCTGCTGTAGATTTTCCACAAGTAGTTGACCAGATCTGAGACAAAAAAATCGTCGTGGAGTTCTTCCCGACCACCACTCTCATCTATTACAAACACCCGTCTCTTCTCAAGTACTCGCTGGCGAAACGCTTGCAGAGATGCTTGTCCTTGCTGAAAGCTTCGTTCAGCTCAGGTATTTGAATATGTACTGCACATAGCTTTCTCCAACAAGCACCTGTACAGCCACGATAATAGGCTAATACAGGTTAGCGTGCTGACCAGCACAAGCCAGAACCACATAAAAATGAAGATCTTTTCGTTGAACAGATTGATCGGCAACCGCACGCACTGCATCGTGAAGGGAAGTTTGTTGGAAAGCTGTCGAATGGTTATCGCAGTACGTGGTGCGTGGAAATAGCGGGGACTCTATGATAGCTCCGTGAGACTTCAAGTAGGACATCACCTAGCGATATTCTCTATTGGCAGCAATCCACTTGTCCATGTAATCTCCGATGTAGTCCTTTTGGGAACCCAACTGCGTTTTTTTCGGCCAAATTAACTATTTTGTCCGGATTCATCGCGTTTCCGCTATTGAACATTTGCCAAAAAATGTTGGGCAGTTTGAAAAGAAAAGCCTGAAAGAGTAAAATGATCGGAATCCACTGGTAGTAGACGATGACGTTGGTGTTTCTGTGTTCTTTCTTCTCCGGAATTTGTTCGTGCAATGGCATCTGGTAGGTGTTAGACACCCAGCAATCGTCAGGTAGTTGACGTAATGCCCTTTGTCCAGTTCTCCGGGAACCCAGCAGTGAACGGGATCTCCCATGTAACTTCCTGTGCTCGAATAGATGCGGCTTGGTCAGCCTAAGACGTCGTCATTGTTACTACACGCTACCTTTTGACCACGAGACCAATCCTTCTAGAGCCGAAACCATCCTATGAAAAAAGATTTAAAAAAGGATTTTCTACCTTTAATACCGGTATAAAGAGGAGTGTTTTCGATTCCGTCAAAGGTTTTGTCTTCTAATTTTTTTTTTTTTTTATTTTAGAATTTTACCACTAAACTAACTCTCGTCTTAATGACGTCTTTAATAATGACCGACATATAGACCCAGCTCTTCTTCTTTACACGACCTGTGTGTGCATGGCGTTTACAGTCTACATCTTCCATCGAAAATTGTAGACAGATACGGCCTTCTGGAAAGACGTCTGTATCTGCGCCACCGTTTAGTTCGATGTCTTCCGGAAAGTACGCTTCGTATCCCACACAGTAATGGGTGGGTTGAAGGAAAATTGGAACTGTCGTAGGAACAAAAACGGCCTGGCAAATAAAACACTTCTGTAGTGAGCCATTTTAATTAGAACGAAGTGTGACATGTGGAAAAGAAACATTAATTAAAAAAACGAGTTATATTTTCGATGGTTTTAAATGACACAAAGAAAACTAGTTTATTAGAACTTGTCGGCCAACCCTAAGCCGTCCCAGATGGTCGCCATTAAGCTGCTGCCTGAAATATCCAAATATTTCTGAGGCAAGCAAAATTCATACAAAGCATTACTCGATCACGCAGTATAATTCAGATGTACTCTGTAGTCCTGGACAAGAAAAAACTGAAACGTATGTTTGGATAGAAAGGCGCCTGACCAGCCTCTGTCCCATACCAGCCCCTGGACCCAGATCGTTTCGCGTCTGCGCAGGAGCGATTTCATTTGCGTAATGTCCACATGTTCGTCTTTGGAATAAGTTAAAGTTAATTTTAACTTGCTTAGGAGGTCGGTTGTTTTGGCTTTAATTTGAGGCCATCAAACCATTATCTAATTATTAACGAGTCTTTAATTACAGTTAACTCACTCTTTCCTAAGAAAGAAACATTCAAATCAAACGCGGCACTTTATCTAGGAGCGGTGAAGTCTCGAGGACGCGTTAGCATTGCGAGAAAGGCAGTCACGTGCCAATGGTCCGGTGGGTGAGTGGCGCCGATTCGCACCGGAAGTTCACGGGTTCGCATCCACTCCGTGCCGCGCGAAGAAAATATGGCATCGAAATTTGAAACCAGCCTCGGTATTACTGTCGTTAACGGAAGATTGTCAGATTCCTCGATGGTTTTACGACGGCAGTGGCGGTAAAGGTCCGAACGGAACAACTGGTCAAGATTCGTTCTTTCGTGTGACTCTACAAAACAGCAACAAAGTGACTAAGAAATACAAAATATTCGACTTTCGTCTTTTTTCAAATAAAATTAGTTTCGTATGACTTCCGTATCGTTTCTTATTTATAGATAAGCAAAATTAGGAAATGACGGTCTAGTGTGGGTTAACTTCGTGTTGCTTTAGAAGTCCTCCCCATATGAATCAACTGACTTTTTCTGTACAAGAAAGAGAGAGAAGAGAGAGAGAGAGAGAGATACCTCAGTACAGAAAGAGAGAAGCCGTCAGTACACAGTGAGATGACTTCGGTACACATAAAAAGATGATGTCATTACACAGAGGGAAATGACGTTAGTACAGAAAGAGAGATGACGTCACTACACAGAGAGAGATGACTTCGGTACACATAAAGAGATGATGTCATTACACGGGGAAAATGACGTTAGTACAGAAAGAGAGAAGCCGTCAGTACACAGAGAGAGATGACGTCACTACACAGAGAAGGATGACGTCACTACACAGAGAGAGAGATGATGTCACTGCACAGAGGGAGAGAGAGGAAAGTGTGTGTGTGTGGTTTGTGTTTGTGTGTTTAATATGAACAAGGGATTTTTTTTATTGTAATCTTTGATTATTTATGGTAAAATGGTGCTAAATGTAAATTTTTAAAATAAAAAGAAATCATTAAAGAATTTTACTTTGGAAATAAATAAAGGTATTTTTGTTATTAATAAATCTCAAAATGTAGCCTTCAATTAAAATAAGATAAAAACTCCTGATTAGAATATGAAGTCATCGATTAGAAGCACTTTATAAAATTACTTTCACTTTGACTTTTAGTCAGTTCTCTTTCATTATATATCGGGAATAGTGAGCATGCGAAAACAGTTCAACCACGTACAGAATCGCTGTAAAAGAAATAATATTTAGTTATATTTCCGCTAACCTGTTACATCACGCCTCTAAGCCAGTCATTTCTTGAACGTCTTCCATTTTTGTTTGTGGTCACCCAAACTAAGCCCTGCCTTCTTTGCATGATCTGGTGCACGGAGGGGATGTCTCGGCGACGACTGATTGGCGGTTGAGGGTAGAAGGGTGAATCGCTTCGGATCTTTCGAGGTTCACCGAGACTAGACACATGCAAAAAAACAACAAAAGTAAAAGAGTATCTACGCATAACAAAGAGAGAGAAACAGATCGGAAATTACTACTGATGGACTGTCTGGTTTTTAGGTCCCACGGAGTCACCATACATTGTTTTTCGTTGTTGGTGATAAGGCTCTGATCGTGTAAACAGTAAGCTGATATATGTTCGGATATCTACAGTTATTAATACTAAATATCGTAATCCAAAACTAACTGGCAAGATTTAGACACGGATTTTTATTCAAAAGAAACTTTTTGTTTTAAATATAAAAACTTGTAAATAAATGGGGTAAGCACATGTACTTCGTGATCAGAGTACAGGTTATACTTATATTTCTTGTGTTTGTGAACTACAGATTTAAATGCTTGGTTTGTTTACTTTCGCTCGTAGCCCGGATAATAATTGGGAAGTGCGCTGTATTCAGAATGCCGTCGCCTCGAAGGTCAGAACTGATAGCGAGGCTGACCTAAAATGTCGTCTGCTACAGCAGTATTCCTAAAGCAACCTATAAAGAATGGCCCTTACATTGGAAGAAAGAGTGTTTTTGGTGCAGCAGGCGTTTCGATATGATGGGAAGTTCGCTGCTGATGTGCAGGGTTTGGCGTTTCGGAAGAAATTTGGCGAAGGGCGGCGGCCGCCTCATCGAAATCGTGTAAAAGCGTTAATCGAAGAGTGTTCGGGAGACTGGTGGCGTTGAAACGAGTCTCGGAGTGGTCGGGCCGAAGGTTGTGACTGGTGATGTACTGCGGGATCTTGGCAACCGTTTGCAGAGAAGCCCAAGAAAATCGCTCAGACGCTTGTCGTAGTCAGCTGGTGTCTCCCCAACCTCTACATTCAGAGGCCCCTATAAATTGCGTGTTTTTCATGAACTTGCGTCCTGAGGTACAGAAAAGCGGTTGAACTTCTGCCGATGGTTCCAAAGTTTTATAACAGAAAAAAATGGGGGGAAACACGTTGTACCTTCTTTACGGACGAGGCATGGCTCCACTCGTCTGGCTAAACAAACAGCCAGAAGACCGGGATTTCGGTCGCAGACGATCCTCTCGCGATTTTTTTTTAAAAACCACAAAAAAATTGGCGTATTTGGTGCTCTTTCCAGAAGACGCTTCGTTGGACCAATATTTTTTGAAAATACCGTAAATTCCGAACGGTACATTAACGATATTCCACACTTTTCCAACAAACTAAGTGAAGAGAAGAAGCGAGATGGATGGTTCCAGCAGAACGGAGCAACTTCGCACAGGGCGCATTGCAGTGTTTGAAGATCGCGTCATTTCCCATGGTTTATGGCCGCCCCGTTCTCCCGACGTATCCCCTCCAGACTTCTATCGGTGGGGAAAACTCAAAAACTCGGTCCATGCAAACAATCCCCATACAATAGGAGCGCCGAAGGATAACATTTCAGAGGCCATCCATGGCGTCCAGGATGATTAATTTCAGCGAGTGTTTCAAAACGTGTAGACGCGTCCAACTTTGCCTACAAACCGAATGGGGACGAACTTTCAACCACTGCTTCAAATTTCCTGCAAATTTTCAAGAACTTACAAAACTAAAACCAAATCTGTTAACTCTGATGTGATTTTTATATAATAAATGCTTTTCTCAGAAAGTCCGGAAAAAAAAAATCCTTTTGCATAACAGCTTTGCTTTACTGAGCCTGTTACTTTCGAAGCACCCTGTATAAACCAACTCAAAGATGCCCCTGCTAAGTGTTTTCCCTTCTCTGTGGAGCGGCCTTGCAAAAGCCATGATGGTTTCTTCACCAAAACGACTCATAAAATATAGAACGGAGGCTAAAGGTCAGAAACACGAACGTTTGTAAACTAAATTTCTCAAAGCTAATTAGATTAAAATTTGTTAGTTGCTTTCTGGAACAATTTGAATTTTTTTTTTTTTTTTCATATGTAGATGACGCATTCTCGGTGGTTTGAACTTGCGAGTACGACATCCGCCACCTGGCGACCAACGACAACATCTCATCGCCGTTTTCCCAGTTACCAGGACAGTTTAAGAGAGTTAAAAAATAAAAAAAAAAGAACTCCGCCGGGCCAACGTCTTAGTTTCAAACTAAGTAACTCTGATCTAATATTTTATATTGTTCTGCACAGTTTTAAACTTACACATGTTCTGGGTGATCTATGCCAAGGTTATTCTAATAATTCAGTTTTTTTTCCCCGTACAGAACATTCAGGATGTGGACAAACTGATAATATGTAACGGGTCCTGTAATCACATTCCTGATTTTCCTAATTTACTTTCGACCTAACAGCGGCCAATTAGTCCCTCCTGGCATAATTCTGGCTCTGTCAGCTGCCGAGATGCATTGCTCACCGCGTAACAGATCTCTGGGGATTAAAAAAGGGAACAGCCTACATTCTTTGCTGACGGATAACTTCGGCGCCGCAATGGTCACGCTTATTCGTTCGAATCGAAACCCAGTAATTTAAAAGAAAATACTCTCCGGCATTATTTTCTTTTATTTCTCTAAATAAAATTGTTATTCGAAAGTTAACTTCACTGATGCGGAGTTTTTGATAGTAGTTTGATATATGTCACATAACACGGACACGGATTAGTGATTTTTAACCCTTTACGAGCTTCCTTCTTTCGGTCCCGCGAAATTTTGGAAAACGTCTATTTACAGAGAGAATATTCTTACAGAGTTAAACAGAAATATATATAGAATATGATCGATATTATCCTTAATGTTCATTAACAAAAGACATTGTCTTCTATATCTTTCCGTCAGTTCTTGGCAACACTTTTTCTGGGGGGTTCCGGAATCTCACGGAAATAAACGAATCAGTTCTCGTAAACGCAAATTCAGGCGCTGTTCCGAACAGCAACAATGGCGCCAGCTACTTTTCTTCTAGTATAATTATATTAAATAACTTTTGGAAAAACAGATTTCGTAACAGTTTTATTGACACACCCTTGTACTGTGAAACGCATTAGCAATAGAATTTTGAATAAAATTATGTTCGATAATCAAAATTTATATCAGCTGTCACTATTTGGGTTTTCGTAAATGACGCCAAGATAAGTACCACAAGATCAACCGCAGTAGTATCGAAAGCGGATTTCCAGGATATTTTATTCTGTGTATCGTTTAGTGAGAGTTCAATCGCTGATGCGCCTGTCACACCTCTGCCTTTCCAAGTGGTAGGCTCTTCTTCCCCAAATCTTTATATCTCTTTACACTTCAAAATTGTGACGGCTGAACGCGGAAATACACAAGTGAAATCATGTTGCATCTTTTCTTAAAACACGACTGTCAGCGTTTTCTTTGACTCTTGACTCCTCTCAATGGCTGGTATAATGTTTATTCCAAACATTTATACGCGCCTTGTTAAATCAAAAAAAGATTATTTACTTTTTCATAAATAAATCTAAATATGACGTCATTACACCGAGATGACGTCACTACAGAGAGGGGAGAGAATCCCTTTTGCACAGAATTTAAGAATTTCTAGCTCAGCATACCTAAAATAATAGTTATCGTATATTTTAGTTGTACATTAGAAAAATCTGTAAAAGAATTAATGGACAATAATGAGTTCATATTAAAATTTTTTTAAAAAAAAAAATGGCAGCATAAGAATTAAAACGATTAACCCAAAGTGCGAGTTCAGTTATTTATTTTTCCATCTTTTCTACTGACAAACTACCACAGCCACATTTCTGTCGTTGATTACGGTAGTTCCAGTCGTGTGGAAAGATCACAAAGGACCAAAAGCTAGTGTGAATGGTCTCACCAGTTCTTAGTAGTTGCGCTAAGCTGATGACTGAAATGCATTAATAAAATGTTGCTGTTGACTTCCAAAACGATTTGACAGGACACAATTCCAATCGACTGAAGTAGAAAAATACTTGTGCACAACTTGGGAACGAGCGATCGCTGTGTTACCGATAACATCTAATAACCTTCTTGGAAACTAGAAGGTTAGTCAGGGATTTTCCTATCAACTTGTTACTAGACCTAATTGGTGAATCTCCAATGAAATGGCGAGAAATGAACGAACTAGCCCTCTAGTTTGTACAAGTAACACCACTAGCAACTTCCATATCTCTGCACACCACATCGGTTTTTCCCATATTTTCATAACATGGGGTGCATTTCCATCCCAGTCTAGAGAGACTAGTGTTTGTGTTGAACTGATTGTGTACTGAGTCAAAACACACGAGGTCTGAGCGATATATGGATCTGTCGCCACATAGGGTTGTGGATCACAGCCCCTATGGCTCACTCTATGCTGCGTAATACAGATTTGAAGTTATCCCGATAGTATGCAATAAGTAAAGGAAACAAACTATTCAAGAAAAATATTTATTCAAAATAAATTCTATTATAAATACAATTGAAGAAAATGCCCAGTAAGTATTTTTAACAAATAATTAACTGCTTCGTATGCTTTGTTCTTAATCTAGGCAAAACACAATAACCTTTTTGTGACGTAATTTCTAATATGGTTGATGAAAAATGGTCTTTTCCCGCAAAATTGCGAGTCGAAATCAAAGGTAAATTATTGAGCTACGAAAGAATGAGTTTGTCCTAAGGTTATTTTTGTAACGAATGATTTCACTAAAATGCCACTATATATATATATGGCGATATTACCATTGGTTTTCAATTTTATAATCTGTCATATTCAGTTTATTGCACTTTTTAATAAACACCAAAATTTTATTTCAAAAATATAATACTGAAAGAATCCACAATAGACAGGAGTTAATTTATGCCCGTCACATAAAAATAAATTAAAAATAAGATAATTTAAATGCTTAAATAGAAAATGACCAAAATGAACAACGGTATTCAATTAATGGTTTATCCTATCAAACTTTGAATAAATCTTTTAAATTAATTAAATTAGATAGTTGATCAAAAGTGACTTTTCGTTCGGTTTTGTCGATCGGTGTCGAACAAGAACAGTGGGGAACTAGAAGACTGTTGGTTTAGAGAGAGACACTGGTTGGAAAATAGTTATTCCAACGACTAACGGGTGTCAGTAGATGTTTACCACGAATTTATCCACAGCGTATTTTTTTCTGACGATTCCTTTTATTGTATGTTGGCCTTATATCAGAAGAAGATTTTTTTTTAAAAAAATGGTAACATTAACCAGAGGAGATTCAAGTGAAACCCAATCGTATGCGATTAAGGCAAAACTATTTTTAAACGAGTTTCACTTAATTCCCCCTATAGACAGAACTGGTTCCAAATTAAGTAACAGAAGGAAAAATTATTTAATTAAAGAAAAATAGGAACATAAAACGAATGAAACTTTTGGTATAAATTCTTATATAAAAATGTAAATGTCTAAATTAGCCCTTATCTTGGTCTAAACATTTTAAAGTATTAAAAATAGGCCTACTTTAATATTTACAATATATTATACAAATATATATATATATATTTATCTAAAATGCATAGAATTCCAGTGTAATTGTTTTAAAGTATTGGAATGTGTACATTCTTGTATGAAAACAATGGAAGCGATACAACAAGTCCGTGACAGGGTGATTTTACGGCGGGGTGATGGAAGAGCTCGTAGAATTAGCCTGAAGGACCGGGTACAAGTTTGAGAGCCAACGAAACAGAAGCCATTCTCTTCATAGGCGGCGGCATTCTTGGCTTACCGCTGCAAATTGGTCTGTCTATTGCCGTTGCTTTCCCATTGTATTACTCTGCATGCGGACATGTTTGCCCAAGTTCTGGGATTAAGTTTTACCACACGTGAACAAACGCAACAGGTGTGAAAAATAAGCCATCTCAGCCAAGAGTGCAGCACGACGACGCGGGAATACAAAGCCGGTGGCCGAAAAATCTCACGTTCTTTAAAGGGTTACAGCGAACGCCTGATCTCGATGTGGATGAAAATTAACGTAAATCTTAGCAGAGATTCATGTTATTGAACGTGTATGTGACTAGGCAAGAAGATAACAGATAAAAAATAAAGCTATAGGAAATAAAATAACATATTTTAAAGACTCGAGGTTCTGATGGTTTTTCCGCTCTTTTGGGGCTCCGAACTCCCGTTGTAGTCAAGTCAGCGAAACAATGAATAATTAACCATGTGTTCGCCTTTTTATGAAGTCGATTACAAGTTCACGTACATAACATACCGGTTAAAAACATCCGCCTGTATTATGGCATCACTTTATAGTTCATCGGAGTTTCCATTATAGTATCTTTAACTGGGAGCACCTCTTTTGACCTGTAGATTTTCCACAAGTAGTTGACCAGATCTGAGACAACAAGATCCGTGGAGTTCTTCCCGACCACTCTCATTACAAACACCCCGTCTCTTCTCAAGTACTCGCTGGCGAAACGCTTGCAGAGATGCTTGTCCGCCTTGCTCAAAGCTTCTTCGTTCAGCTTCAGGTATTTGAATATGTACTGCACATAGCTTTCTCCAACAAGCACCCTGTACAGCCACGATAATAGGCTAATACAGGTTAGCGTGCTGACCAGCACAAGCCAGAACCACATAAAAATGAAGATCTTTTCGTTGAACAGATTGATCGGCAACACGCACTGCATCGTGAAGGGAAGTTTGTTGGAAAGCTGTCGAATGGTGATATCGCAGTACGTGGTGCGTGGAAATAGCGGGGACTCTATGATAGCTCCGTGAGACTTCAAGTAGGACATCACCTCAAATCCGTACAAATGGTACTTTTGGGCGAGGAAGGCGTTCAAAAGAAAGAACTGTCCTATTGCGTTTGCAGCATAAAGGCACTTGGTGACCAGATACAATCCTGTCAAGTAGGTGCCATCTCTTTTACTGCACAGAAGACAGAAAATGGTGTTCAACTTTCGCCGTACACGGACGTAGATGTTGTAGCGATATTCTCTATTGGCAGCAATCCACTTGTCCATGTAATCTCCGATGTAGTCAATGGTTTCCGTCCGATCCTTTTGGGAACCCAACTGCGTTTTTTCGGCCAAATTAACTATTTTGTCCAGATTCATCCCGTTTCCGCTATTGAACATTTGCCAAAAAATATTGGGCAGTTTGAAAAGAAAAGCCTGAAAGAGTAAAATGATCGGAATCCACTGGTAGTAGACGATGACGTTGGTGTTTCTGTGTTCTTTCTTCTCCGGAATTTTTTCGTGCAATGGGATGTGGTAGGTGTTAGACACCCAGCAATATGACGTCAGGTAGTTGACATAATGCCCTTTGTCCAGTTCTCCGGGCACCCAGCAGTGAATGGGATCGCCCACGTAACTTCCTGTGCTAACCACCACAGAGAAAATAACCAGAATGGCCACAGTGTAGATGTGGCTCATCCTATCCAGGGAGTCGTCATTGTTGCTACCCGTTAACTTTGACCATGAGACCAATCCTCCTAGAGTTGACGCCAACCTAAAGGGAAAAAAGATGAAAGATACCACTGTGAAACTCGTTAATGAATGAAAGCGTTAATTAAAACTGATAAAATTACGGCTTCGGAGAAGTGGTGGAATACTGACATTTCGATGCTTCCAGGTTTCGAAAGCCACCCCACCCTCCACGCTGCTAGGCGCACCGATTTATTCGACAAGGATTTGTTAGGTTTAGATCGGACGATCAGCGGAGGATTAAAGAAGGCAAAACAGATTACTATACCAGAGAAAGCCGTTTATTTCTTCTCCGAAGACGAATATTCGTCAGTCATAAAAGAGAGATTACTGTATATGGTCGGTAGAAATAAGATAATAAAAAGGCTGCAACAAAAAACAGAAGAAAAAAAAACGGATCATTTAAAGACGGGCTCCAAGATGCAATTTGATTGTCCAGTGTTTCTGAATATTTCAGACACCAAGTCGCACAGAAATGTGGACAGATGGAAGAGAGAACGATGCGATATTTTTTTTGGTTTGTGGATGTGCGCGCGCGCGTGTGTAGATATCGTGGATGTAGAAATCTACCTAACGCGAGTGAATTATCAGATGGTGACATCAGAGCTCTCATGGAAAATTGCCCTTCGTATACTTTTAACACAGTCTATGCACGAGAAGCAGTGTTTGGTGTTAAACCGAAAAGCACATTTCAAATGTATCTTTTAAATCGTTATTTTACAGGTATTCATTAGAAGAAGAAAAATCGATTGTTAGATATTTCTTTTCTTGTAGAGTTAATTTGGTCCAATGACAAGCATCTGGTTACCGCACCCGTTCTTGGACGGAATCAAAATTTTATTTATTTACTGCAAAAAAAAAATGGACGTTTGTATTACGTCAAAAAGAGAGAGAGGAGAGAGAGGGAGGAGGGAGAGAGAGAGGAGAGAAGGAGAGAGAGAGATGGAGAGAGAGAGAGAGAGAGAGAGAGAGAGAGAGAGAGAGAGATGGGACAGAGAAAGAGAGATATAGAGGAGATGAAGAGAGACAGAATGAGGAGAGAGAGAGAGAGAGAGAGAGAGAGAAGAGAGAGAGAGAGAGCGAGAGAAGAGAGAGAGAGAGAGAGAGAGAGAGATGGAGAAAGAGAAAGCGGAGTAGAGAGAGATGAGAGACAGAGCCTGAGAGAGAGCAGAGAGAGAGAGAGAGAGAGCAGAGAGGAGGAGAGAGATGGGAGCGAGAGAGAGAGAGAGAGACAAGAGATGTCGAGAGAGAGAGAGAGAGAGGAGCGAGAGAGAGAGAGAAGAGAGATGGGAGAGAGAGAGAGAGAGAGAGAGATGGAGAAAGAGCCGAGAGAGTGAGAGAGAGATGGAGAAAGGAAAGAGAGAGCTAGAGGAGGATGAGAGAGACAGAGATGGAGAGAGAGGAGAGAGAACAACCTTAAAATTACGTTTAGAATATGTCCAAGTCTAAGATTTACAACTCCGCCTGGAATAAAGTGCGCTGACAGGAAGAGGACTCGAGAGCGACATTCAGACAGACGCAGCCACTTGATAACGTGTGACGCTATGGCTGCGAACCACAATCGGTGAAGAGTCCGGCGTGTAGCGCTATGGTTTCCGCCATCAAACATTGCCATTCCTGCGTGTCGTGGGGTCTGGCATCTCCGTCTTCAGCCGACAGTGGAAAGACCTTTACCGCCGCACCCTTGTTTAACCTTAGGAAGGAAACCGGAGTTCCGTGAGGAAGCACTACACTCGCAAAAAAGATTAAATTTCTTTTCTTAAGTAAACTTTTCGAAAGACTATTTTTGGGTGAATAATAATTAACCCTAATATGTAAACCGCTCTTTCTTTTTTTTCTTTCTAGGTTTCTTTCCCGTCAGTGATACAGACCCGTTCATCGGGGGGTGTAAGGTTAATATTTCCTTGTGGCATCACTCACTCTACGTTACCCAGCAGGCGGAGGAGAGCTCTGGATACGCCTTGGAGGAGAGTTTACAGAATAGGATCAACAGCGAAGCGATAAGCACTAAAATTGTCGCGTATTTAAAATTTCTGCCTTTCTTCTGCTTCGTTTTTTCTCCAGGTCTGGTGTTGGCGAATTAAAATATTTTAAAAAAGAAAAAACCTATATAACTTTCCGAGGCGACACAAGCAAAAAATGTCAATAGAAAATACCGGAAGCCCTTTAACTTTAGTGGCTAACGAGCAGGTAGGGAGTCATCGTGGTGTAGTGCCGCAGACACCGTAAATTATCACCAGTAACATTCTTAAATGTATTAATATCACTATTTACTGTGCTTTATTAAAATCACTAACGTGTATATTCTTTCCTTCTTTTTTCTCGCACCTGCAGTTGGTCCCCGTATCCTTTTCCGGAACTACACTTTCCACTATCGTGTCACTTATAGAATAGCCAGCACCTGCGTGGATATTTCTGAATTCTTCATTATTAAATTCCGATTTCTTTTTTTTTTTTTTTTTTACCAAATTATTAAAATTTTAAAAATTCTTTAAATCTTTTTTTTGTTGTTGTGTGTTGTTGTTGAGCGAGTTGGACTTCCGAACGAGGCTCTTTCAATGGCATCGCATCCCGTAAAGACACGTGGCCTGTTCTCCGTCGAGTCCTCCTCGTGATTGAGAGACGTTCGTCGAGCCGACAAGCGGTCCGGTCCACCCGACACCGGAGGGGCCCCAAGGACCCGGGAGGTCTCTCTCACGTCGGACTGTTGTTGTATCCCAAAAGCTTACGGAGCTCCGGGTTTGGTCGCTCTCCCAGCTAGGTCGTGGTCAGGTCCGCCGAACCCCTTTCAGCCCCGCTGCCCCGACGCCGGTCCATTAAGGCTCCGCCGAATGGGGGTCGACGTGGAAAATGTCGTCTTTCCACAACAGGTCAGCTTTAACTCGAACAGCTGCCGCCGACTCTCAGCGTGAGATCGGCCGGCGGACGATGGCGCTCGTCGTGGGGAGGCGGAGCTGGGAGTTACATTAGGCAGGAGGGGGGATTCTTAAATTTCTGCAGAAGAAGTAAAACTTGAAATCGGGGTCGGTGACAGGGTCCGGTCCGGACGACGTCGCGGCGACTGTAGAGCGAACGGTCGAACTCCGCTCAAGGTGGGGGGAGGGGACTTTAAAAAAAACAAAAACTTGCAGATCCTAAGAAAGAAGAAAGGAAAAGCAAACCTGCCAAGTTACTCACATGACAGTCGGTGAGATTCGAAGTCGTTTCGATCTTAACGGGAACGGCGTGCGCAGCGATCTGAGCTGCGTCGTCGGGCCGCCAGTATTTCTATCCGACACCAACCGGAAAGTAGGTCATGTGACAGACCTGCTGACAGTTGTAGCGGTCACGGAAGACGGAGGTTGACTGATCCCCACCCAACGCCCACAAACTTGAAATCCAAATAAATATTTCTAATTTGTTTAACTCGTTAACCCTGGATCCGTTTGCCGTCGACTACATCTCTTGATTATATCGAACGCTAACCAAAAAAAATAAATAAAGGGGGGGGGAGGTCGCGAGTTCTGTCATCCGATGCTATAAGGGAGGGGGACTCTGCTTTTGGTGCGCAGACTCGGGCAGACCGCACTTCGAGTGATCTGATGCGGCCCCTGGCTTTCCTTTATTTCGCACGCCCTCTGGCAAGCGTAGATAACCCTACGACGGCATTAGCCCGAACCCACCAGCCAAATCGCGCACATACACAAGCCATGCCATGTACCCCGGGCCGAATAGCGGACCGAAATTCGGTCGGAGGGCGGAAGGGGCCGGCTAGAAGCGCTAATCGCCAAACGAATTTCCACTGTCTAGCATCTAATCTAATAAAATAACAAAATATCCAGCGTTAAAGACCTGGCAGATCTAAATAATGGACGGGAACCTGGCGCCGGGATCGAGTTTCGTCGCTAAATTATCAGTTTTTTTCTTTTCATCAGTGACAACAAATAATAATAATAATAATAATAATAATAATAAGAAGAAGAAGAAGAAGAAGAAGAAGAATTACGGGTAGGACTCACCCAGAAATTTATTTCCAATCCTCCAATTAATTACCTTTTTTTACGTAAGTCGACCAGCGAGGTCAACGACTTATTCGTCCGGGTCATTTCAGTAAGCTGCAAATAGAATCCTTCCTGAGCCTCGGCGGAATCGACGTAATACCAAGAGAAATAGCATCACTGAAACCTGTGGCCGCGGTCCAGACGCAGAACTTCGGGGTTTTTTTAGTATTCTAATTGGCAAACGCCATTAAGGATAAAACAAGAAAATCTAAATACATTTTATATATAAACTATATGTACGGTCAAGACAATGTTTTCGGAAACGTTAGTTTGGGCTTTTTAACATCTGTAGCTCTCTTGCCTAAGATTCTGATAGTTTATTTATTTATTTTTATTAAGGGACTGATGTAAATCTGTTTAAAAAAAACGTCTGTTTTGAGGAAAAAAATTGCGAACAGTTAGGTAAGAGTTATTGCCCTTCCCTACCCATAAGACTTTGCAAGGAATTTAGGTCCATAATTCTTGTCATTATTGGTACAGTATAATTTCTCATTCTTGAAAAAACTTTGATTATATTTGTAATATCTGCTTTTATAAAGTATTCACTGTAGATCGTGTATATATTTTTAAAGTTTATACAGGTATAAAAGAAAAATTTTAGATGATTATTATAACAATGGTTGCTATAATTTTTATCGTAAAAATTACTGATTTAATATTATGTTCATGTGTAGCGTTAAAAAGAAATGGGTCGAGTATAGGGTACTATTAAAAAGACAAACCCAACTTCTATAATTCCACGACCTTGCTTGTTACACTACTACAAAAGAATGGAGGTTTCCTTAGTCCATTTACGATCAGTTTTAATCTCTTGAATAATATAAATAATGTGTACTGTTAATCATTATAAACGTGTAATTAATTATTGCCTTAGTTAGAGCCACAACTCATTCGTAGGGCTTTACCAGCGAAGGGAATCGCGTCAATAAACCTCAAAGTTACGTTTCTTTTGGCTAAGTTGGCAAAACCTTATTCATCAACCGTTTAGCAGAGGCATACAACATCCCTGATGGCATGCATGTCCTCACTAAAAAACTAAAACTATATAGATCACAAGGAAAATTACTAACAGACTACCACAACCCTAATACAAAATTGGATTATAAGCAACATTAGTATAGGAACAAACAATCAAGTAAGCTTAGGTTCGCAACAAGTTGATCTGGACAAATTATCCCAACATGATATATACCTCTTCTTGTCTTCACGACCAATCGAGGAACCGGACTATAAGAAGAGGTGGGAAAGTGTACTAAATTCGGGAGTGCTTCCATGGGATAGAATTTGGAAAAGTTCTATTAATCACCTCATGGATGGATTACTCCTCTGACATACACTGGAAAGTACTTAGGAATATTCTCCCCACAAGGGAGAATAAATTCAAATGGAAACTAACTAATTCACCAAAATGTCTCAATCGCCCTGAGACAGATGAGACGGTATTACACTGTATCTTTTCATGTCCTTTGAATATTGAACTGTGGTGCCTAGTCCGAGATTTGATCTTTAAAATTTAAGTCCCCAGGACAAACTTAGTTCGTTCTGGCGCATCTTTGCCTTTACACCCAGAACTAAAAGGACTGCCTTGCTAATTTTTCTGGTTTTCACCGCTCAGAGGATAGCTTGGGGTAGCCGGAGGGCTTTAGAGAGCGGACACCTCACCTCAACTAAAACCCTTTTTTCAAAATTACGTAACAAGATGGTTACAAGAAAAATACGCAGCCATGCAATCCAGTATAAATGACAGAGCGTATTTTCCATCCATCTGGCTGATTAATAACGCCTTAGGTTTCATTTCTTCGAATAAAAAACTTACACTACATCCAGACATCTCTAACAACTCAAAACTTCTTTTAGACCAGCCTCCATGAGTCAAATCTTTCTTCTATCCTTCCTTCCTTCTCTATTCCATATGTGTACTGTAATTATATTTTGTTTTTGCAGTAATTCTCTCCTTTTCTAGGATAATAATATATCCTGTATCACTCAAGCCAACGTGAAGATAACCAAGAATACTCGTCAGCATTTTCATCCCGCATCATTTCACTTTTCCTTTCACTTATCACAATTAAAATTCAGAACATCTTTTAATAAACAACTCCAGCCCCTCCCCTTCTTTCAAGTGTAAGCCTCTCTTTAATTATAAACACTCCTACCCAACTTACAAAACCCAATAAATGGACTAACCATGTATCTGTCTTCGTTCCCCCACAAACCACAGTCCTACAACACCGAGGATAATAAAGGATCTTTAAATCAAATCAACGTGGTGTGGAATTGGGCTTTGGTCACTGTGATGACAATCACCACAGTGGTCAAACTTCCCAGAAAAACCACCGTCTGGGAACCTCTGGTCCCCCTACGTTGGACAAAAATATCCGGAAACCGTTGGTTCCCCAGCGAGGGAGGACTGGAGATTAATAAATAGGAAACGGAGGGAGATCATGTCTCCATCCATTTACAAACAATAAAAACAGAGACCCGTCCCACTTCCCTTATCCAATTTGGATTTATCAAAATTAAACAGTGGCCCAAACTTCCCTCCTCAGTACAAGGACACACAGAGAGACAACTCTGTTTTAGAGAGTCCAGCCTGGAGAAACCTACCCCTCCTGCCGTGCAATACGAAGGAGTTGGGTAGCCCGCTGCTCTCGCTAGGTTGAGGTACAAACTAAACAAAACACAGGTCGAAATAAGGCCTCAATTGTAAACAGTTATGGCGGCCGGTCGTGGAACCGACCCAGCTCCCAATCTAACATATGCAACTTCACACACACACCCCAACTTTAGCACCACTCAAATAAAAAAAAAAAAAAGATCAAAGTGTAGTATCTGTTCTTATCAGCTTAATATCTGATACGTTCCCTACTTGGGGGACATCGATATTAAACTGATTTTTGGAAGGAAAAAGTTCTCGAGCACCGCTAATATGAATCTGTTGCAAATGGAACGGTTAAAATACAATTTAAATAATAAGATACTTTTGAAATTCTTCACATTGAGAGCAATATATCGGAATATAAAATTCCGAAATTTTATCGCTGATTAGAAAATCCCTTCGAGTTCACGTTGCTTGTAGAGGATGACTATACGAAACAACAAATGCTTTTCAAATTGTTTAAACTTTAGATTGGTAAATTTAACTTTTTAATTTTTTATTTCTTGAGTTTTGTATGTGAGATTTGTTCAACAAACGAAATGAGAGGGTTTATTTCTGCTGCACGTCGTTCCATCACATTGATGTCAAAGAACCCATTATCGGGTACAGCATTCATCCTCAGCTTCCCATCTAAGGTATAAGCAGTTTAAATGGTTTTGTCCGGCGTCACGCAGTCAGAAGTCGCTGCGGTATCGACCCCGTGGCGACAGTTTGTGGTGAAGCTAACGACGTACTTTTAAATCCTGCAATCAAATGCCGACGGAGTCTCCAAAGGTATCCGTTGGAAATCAGAATGAGAGCATCATCTCTGAGTCCGATTACGCAATTTTGCGATCTGTTCGTTTCCAACTGATGTTTTCTGCGGGAATTCCGCTTCACTCCCAAGAATATAATTGAAAGCCTCTATTGGGGGGGTCTCGGCAGCGGAGTGGCACCCCCTACCGAGAGGTTTCGGCTCAGCGTAATCCGAGGTGCGACTTTAAAACCGCTATTCGCTATCTTGCCAGACGGAAATACGATGGACGAACTGCAGCACACATTGGACGAGCACGTATGGAAGTGTCCCGAATGCTGTGATGTTATTCCGTTGATGAGAAGGAAATTAGTTTAATTTTATATTACTCCTGCAAGAAGTTAATTTGAGTAAACGAATTTATGTGCAAATTTGTTGCTCTGTCATTATTTACTAACATACCACTCTTTTTTATACCAGTGATGTATGTGTTAACAAGCTTTATCACGGTTCTATAGCTTGACCTAAAATTCCAGAACCAGTGATGCGTGGAATGTCAGTTTTGGTTGCAGCTGGTGTTTATTTTATGCTGAATGTATTCAGATTGATGGGATTACCACGAGTTCTCTTCAATGGTCCTGTCTTAACTAATATCTTTATGTCTTCCTCCGAGAGATCTTTTCTCAGCACAGCGGTCATAGCGGGGATGCCGACGATACATTTGCTCTGTTGATGCGGCCATCAACGTCTTGCGGTGGATTAATACTTCAAATTTCAGTTGTACGTTTACTGTGGAGCCAAATAGAAAGTTGCCTTCTCTCGATGCACTCGGTAGTAACAGCGAAAAATAACAGCAATCTTGTTCCTCATCCACTGGTCTTACGGTGGAGTAGGTTGTCCCATCTTTATCTAGATCCACTTTTGCTTATATTTGTTCTATCGAGCCTGCAAACTGTTCAGCTCTCAATAAGAAGAATGCATGTCGGGTACTCTACGGTCAGAACTGTGTCTTCCTCGATCGACTGAAGGCAGACAGCTGGTATACCAGACCGCTCCCTATTTAGGACACCATCATTCACGATTACAGAAACCCTTATCGAAAATGTGCGCTTCTTTATTATATCTGTTTGTGAAACCCAAAGTTTTGTTTTCGGCTTTAAATAACAATCGGGTTTTCTCTTTCCGTATAGGGAGGGACTGTTTAACATATTGGGGGGGGGCCAAAGTAGGTCACGTGAGACCACCCTAATAGCCGGCGCCCCGTGCGGAATAATTCGGCCTCGTCGAAAATACTTCTTTAAATTATAACTGTGGTTAGGGTTAGAAATAGCGTCAAGATATTCTCCACGCTTTCTTCGGATTTCAAACTTCAACTTCAAGAATCCCAATCTGCCAAACACCCCAGCCAGCTCTTATTTAAAGGGACATATTTATTCTACGCCATCCGTGGCATCTTCACAATTCAGCTATTAACATAATTTTAAAACGCACGGATGAATTCAGTAAATAGCGGATACAAGACTGAACTCGCGCAGACGGAGCTTGAAAACGTCTCTCTCGTCCCCTCTTCTCTGACTAATCACACGCATGTACACCAATTAATTCATCAATCAATTTTAGTACTTACACTTTTTGAAACAAGAAATTAAAAACGCAAATTACTTGCCAGCAACAGTTCGGGGGAGAGTTCGATAATTTTCAGTTTATATAAAACGGTGTAAATATTTTATTTAATAGATAAAAGAACTTAGGATTAGGTAGAACTGTTAGATTAATTTTCGTTAAACAAAATGAATACGTATTTAAGATTTCTTTAAAAACTTATGCTAAAAAGGGGGGGTGATTAAATGACTCAGATGTTAGGTTCACACGAAAAGCAACAAAACACAGCATTAGAATAAATGGACATTAAAGGCTCAGATGTCATGACTGAGCCTGAAGTAGAGAGATACTACGGCATCATCATCACGATTTTTTAAACATTTATCTGTGGAGAATCTTTGAATTAAAAATGGAGGGAAATGGGTTTTTTTTTAAAATGGAATAAGAAAGTTTATCGAGAGGAAAGCTGGTCAGCGCCCAAATTGTTCAGTAACTTTGCTTTTTTTTAAGTAGTGTTGTTGATTTATGTAAAATATCTTCCTGATCTAATATTTGTATGTTTTGCATAAATGCAATGAACCAAGATACTGGAACGTTTTGACTGTTACATGTCCAACCTTCAAAGTACAGAGAAAGGCATTTATCATTAGTATCAGGTAGAAGGGTGAAGATTTTAGGGGTTTTGCATTTAATAAATGTATATATTTGCGATGTACAATGTCCTTCTGGGCGTGGCGAAACGGCTCACGTGTTCAGGGAGTGAAGCCACGCCCCGGAGTCTATTTCTAGGTGACGTGACGTCAGTATCTGTCAACGTGCACATCGACTTTTGAAACCAGATTAACCTATTGCGCGAAGTCTAGACGAGGTTGGTTGATTCGGCTTGCATTTCTCCACGGAATTATTTCAAACCATTATCCGTTATACGAGGCACGAAAATAACTTAAAAATATTTATTAATGCGGTTTTTAACCTGATGACGGGGAAAGTATTCTTTGTCAATGCCAATGATTAGCTCAAAAGTTGTACTTCTTCTTCTTCTTCTTCCTATTATTATTCACTTTGAACATCGCACTTCTCTGCCAGCGACGACTGGGTAGACAAAATGAATCACATTTTTACACCGGTGCTGCTGATTCTGCTGTTGTTGTTTCCTCTCCCCCCTTTTATTTTCTTTTCCGGATCTTTATGTCTGCAAGGACTGAATAGACTTGACGAAAGTGCTAAGATAAAGGAACGAACCCACGACGATCGGCGAAGTAAGCACGACTTACCAAACAACTTAAAGCTTAACGCTAAGACCAGAAACATATTCGTGAGTGCCTCTGAAAGAAACATCTTCCTTACTTCACCTTTAGAGGACAGAAGACCATCTTGGCGCAGTGTTTACAGACTGTTTGCTATTTTTCATATTTAATGTAAGGACAATAATTCCTTTATTTATTAGCTTCGTAACAATAAAGATTTTGCTATCAAAATGTACTTTCCAAATTTATTTTTTGTTTGATCTGATTAAAATCAGTGACACCGATTCCCGACTTTCAGAAAGCAGAACGGTAGTTAAGGAATCTACCGTTGGTTTGGTAGCAGCACCAGAGCTAACTAGCGAACCCATGTTCTGAACGTTTTCCCCGTCTCCATCGTCAGGGTTTAGTGAATCCAGAGAAAAACATTTCGAGTACTAAGGCGTTAATTTGCATTAGATGTTTCGCATTTGGACTACTTTGCTATTTTTATTGTACAGCTGGTTTGGTTGGCCCTCTGCAACCAGATGGTCCGTTACTACTAACTAGGTAATGGGAACTGCCCGACGTTCACTGTCTACACGGTTTCACATCCTTAAACACCTTCATATTCTAAGCTTGAGTAAAAATTGTTCTAACAACACTTAAGCTACTTCGTCGTCTGTATGTTTATTATAAATGTATTTATACTAGCAGCTTTATCCCAGGTATATTGTTACTGATAAAGTCCCATCTTAGGCTTCTACAAATCAAACACAGCCGAGCGAAGTAAGTGAGCTTCCTGTCACGTACCCATTTCTGCCTTAGCTTCCTGTCACGTACCCATTTCTGCCTTCGTGCTAGAAGGCGACGACGGGGCTATAGCTTGCTTTATGAATTCGATCGCTATAAATCAGTATACGTAAAGTTCATCTTCTGCGACCCGTAAAACAAAGGCCACTTTAAATGATCTGTGGAACAAAGGTGACATCTTGTGGAGCGATGTGATTTGTGTTGGTGTGTTTTTAATAGGACAGATAACTTTCACGAGGCTGACACGAAAGGAAAATACCTGGTGGTTTCGTTGCATTTTTAAAAATAACTTACGAATGTGACCTAACACACAACCGCGGGATTGCGCATTGGTAGTGAGCTGATGGCATTGCTCTTTGCTCTGATGTTACCAGTGACAACCGGCACGGCTCGAAGGTCGTGTGGTGCGACGAGAGAGGGTGAAAACCTGGCAGGTGAGCGTTTTTGTTTGGACTTTGCACGCTGAGATTTCCGCAGAGGAGATGTTATAGCCGCCAAGCCGGAACCTATCCGAAAAGTGATGACGACAGACGTTTGGAATGTTGATGGAGCCGGCGCAATAACAAAGGATGGTCGTCGAGGAAATACCTATATGTGAATATAATTATTGATCAAAACCAAGGACCTTTGAGAGGGGGGAGGGTCAACACAAATTAATGTCTTTATTCTTTCATCGCCAGGCGCGTAACACCCTTTCCCGGCCGCCTCCGATATTATTCCGCCAGTTTGCTCCCCTCTCCCTGTAGTTCATCCCGTGAACGTTCGCTGTCGTTCTGCCCCCCCCCCCCCCCCGGGCAGATTCTGCCGCGGACGGCCGCACTCGCACGTCGGTTTTGAGTTCTGAAGTCTGAACGCTCTTCGATGGACCAGATTCTATGGAATGTCTGCCATTCGTGGACTGAACGCCGTTTGCGCCTTTAAAAAACGCAGCAGTACATCTAGACGACGGTTTGGGCGTTGGTTTTCGTTTCGGTTGCTGGTCGGAGTGAAGGCGAATCCAATTCGCGAAGAAAAACGCGTGATCACCCTGCGGCCTAATACCACAGAAGCTGAGAACATCCAGCGCGGTACGGTTGTTAATCTAATCCCGGGAATGGGAACGAAACGACAGTGACAATCTCAGCACGAAACTCGGAGCAGCGAGACTTCATTAGGTTGGTAGAACATCTGAGGATTACATTCCATCCAAATCAATTAGCTTTTATCTGCTTTCCGTGTTTATGGTTCTGGTAATTATGTTCTTCAGCGACGTTTTCCTTTGGATCAGTTATTTCCCACCCAGCAGCTCCCCCTGGCGAGGAAGGTTTAACGTCCGGAAGTCCTAAGCTGTAATTATATTACCGGATCTGGAAGTGGCATGGTACATATATCGGTTTATTTGAATTAATTTTGCCCAACTCCCTGTTGCGTAAGCTACGAGGAAATTCTGCCAAGATGTTTTCCTAAACTGATAAAAAGAAGACAGATATTCTTAAATCAGATTCAAGCTGTCGCTGAAACCTTAATAGCAACAGCCAGGTTCATCAGATCGGGAAGAAAAGCGACAGGTCAAAGTTTAGGGTTGCAAAAAAAAACCGGCTTCAGACACGTGAGAAAGTGGTAAAGCAATAAGAAGGGTTTTGCTTTATTTCGGGCCGGAACAGGGAGCCAATAACAAGCCTGTCGTGTTACTCTACGTGACCTGTCCTACGTGAGATCCCTGTAACTTAGCTAACAAAACGTATTTCGCGCAGTCTCTGTCGTAGATCCTCTACTTGGCGAAGACAAATCAATGGCTGCTATGCGAACAGGAAGAAATAATGAAAAGATCCGGCAGAAAGTAAGTGTCCACTTTACGTCACAGCTTCAGCAGCGAAGCATTGCACTGAACATACTGTTTCTCCTTCTGTCAGCAGGAAACGCGAAATGTCAAGAAACTAGATCTCCAGGAAAATTAAACCTACCACGTTGGTTTTGGGGACATATTTGGTTCACTTACATCCGATAGCAGCATATTTCCTTTTTTATATTTTTTCTTCAGTACAAATGACGCACATCGACTACCCAACGACATTTTTCTGATAAACAAGCTTGTTTTAAAGTTTTCTTGAGCTCAAATTACTTAAAGCTCAACAACACAAACAAATCGCTATTTCTAAACAAAAAGAAAGGAAATGGAGGAGGCTTCAACGTTTAATGAAGTAGTATAGCTTCTGCTCCCTAGAATTCCTACACTGGTTATCTGAATAATAACAGATTCCAAAAAAAAAAAAAAATACAAGCAATCAAACTTCAGAAAAAAGCTGGAACAAATTTTACTCGGTACAAAAACCGGTCAAGGTTCAAAATAATTATTATCACTTCTCATTTCGTCAGAAATTCTCATGGCATTATGAATTCTCATTTCATCAGAAATTCTCATGTCATTACGAATTGTCATTTCGTCAGAAATTCTCATGTCATTACGGATTCTCCTTTCATCAGAAATTCTCATGTCATTACGAATTCTCACTTCGTCAGAAATTCTCATGGCATTACGAATTCTCATTTCGTCAGAAATTCTCATGTCATGACGAATTCTCACTTCGTCATAAATTCTCATGGCATTACGAATTCTCATTTCGTCAGAAATTCTCATGTCATTGCGAATTCTCACTTCGTCATAAATTCTTACTTTAGCTAGATTTTCACAAAGCGAAGCAGCTTCGCAGATGTTCAGAGTGAAAAGCAAGGACAAGCAAAAACTAATAAAAGCAAAACTTTTCAATCTGAATTTTTATTTTAAAAGAATCTTTATAACAAACGCAAACAAACAAATGAAAATAAATTAAAATGTTTGTTTCCTCGAGACTAAATCGCGAGCTATGCAATTAATCTGCTTCAATTAAGAACAAGATGATGGCGGCGAAACTGGGGGAAAACATTTGAAATAAAAAGGCAGTTCTGTTTGTTAACTTTATTTACTCGTCGGAGTATCGTTATGAGTAAACGATTAGGAGAGATCCCTAAATACGGGTTATTTTCTGTTCGTTAATCCACTTTTGCAGACCCATCACTGGCCTTCAGCCGCTCCTAGTCGGCTCGATTCTCTACTGTCACCGTATTTTTAAAGACGGCCTCGAGGCAGGAGCGGACAGTCAGACTCGGTTATTCTTATTTGTATGTCACAGTTTTAAATCATTAACTTCACAAACGTATTAACGCTATCATTACAGAAGGCTATTATCTATTATTTTATTTATATTCCAGTGATTAGCTAAATTATTAATCTGTCGTGGGTTTCGACGCCACTTTGTTGTTGTTGTCAGGGTCCTTTAAAAGCTCTGCTGGCGAATAACTCAAGTCTGGTAATTTCAGCCCAACTTTGAAGAGTTTTACAGCACACCTGATATCAAGGCCAAGAAAAGTAGCTTCGCAATCTTTCATTTGTAAAATTTCCATGGCAACATCGCAAGAATATGCGAAAACAACCTGCCACTCTTTTCTCCTTAACTATTTATGGAAACCAAGTAATTCCCTTTTTTTTTTAAATTAGAAGATGACATTCGCGCGAATGCTTCAACACCGAGATCTTTCCCCTTCTTCCTCTTTCATTTCGCAAAAAAGGAGGAAAGTTTAATTTTCCCCATCTTTTTCGAATTACAAAAGAAAACGTAGCATACTTGCCGCCAACACACAGAAAAGCTAGTACAAACAGCAAAGTTGTTCTTTAATATTGCATTTGTCATTCGGTGGGTAAAAACTGGTTTCTAAATTTGATGTCATCTTTCATTAAAAACAAGGAAGTTATAAATTCCAATCCACAACGAATACCTTACAATAATACCATATTGAAGGATATTCGCTGGAAAATACAGAAAGACGGAGAACCACTGAATCTGTATCCATCACCTGGGTTCACAATCTGAAAGCTGTATATCAACTGTAAATTTTCTTTTCATTTTGAGAAGACAGGCATAAAGAAAACAAACTATACAAATGTTTAACACCCTGATATCGTGTTTTAACTGTAATAACTAATCTACAATGAATATTTAATAAGATCGGCTTAGTTTATATTCTATTCATGTTATATTTTGCTAATCAACGCAAAACTAGCAGAATGTTACTCGGTTCCGGTGCCGAGGCTCGTGTTCTGCTGAAAGAATCGCATGAACTCGTGGGGGCCCACGGACCCGAGAAAACCAGGCTTCTCAAGGTTTTACCCCCTCTCGTCATAAATCATGGTGGACGCGTGAGTCGTATTGCCTCTGAACCTTAACCCTCTTGGTAAACAGCGTTTGACGTTAGAGGTTAACCCTGGATGAAAGATCTCGCCAAACTGCCAGAGAGTCGTGCAGCCTGCCGTTTGGAAATTGTTAATGTAATACAATTAACATGTTTGAGTTTGTTTTTGTTTTGTTTTTTTTAAAGTTTTTTTAAAATAAAAGAACTTTTATTTAGATGTTCAAACCTATATTTTTAAAAAATCCTTGAAAATAACATTAAAATTTAATATAGTTCTGATGGATCTTCAAAATTATACTCAAGGTTTCGCATAACCATTTTCTTGGTTACTCATAGATAGACTTATGATTAATCAAAGTTACTTCCATGGCTATTTAAAGCTACAGTTATGACTTCTCGAAATTACTTTCATTTGGACTCAAATACACTGACCTCAAAATTACTTTCATTTGGACTCACTTCAAATACACTGACTTCTCAAAAATACTTTCATTTGGACTCAAATGCACTGACCTCAAAATTACTTTCATGGGTGCTTAAAATTGCACACGACTTTTCAATATTAGTACCATTGCTTAAAGCGACACATCAGATGGTCAGAATTAACTTATCAAAATTATTTTTTCATATTGACTGAAAAAAATTTTAAAAATTCAAAACAAATCTTGGGCCCTACGGTTCCCCGTTTCCGGTCGCCCCTAAATGACTTTGGCTGTGTGAAAGACAGCACGGCAATACTAGGATTTTGAAGAAAAACACGAAACATCTTCTAGTACACAACACACACACACCACACACACACACACCACACACACACACACACACATAACGATATAACACCACACTCGAGGAAAGCAGACATCGCATAAAACGAGAGCAACCATTGAAATAGGAAGTACAGGGAAATTTAGAAAGATTTGCTCCTGTTATTTATATTACTTAATTTGAGGGATATTTACTGGCATCATTCTTTTTTTGAAAAAAATAAATCTGCCCATCGAAATAAAAATACAAGTAAAATTTTGTTCCTATCGAAGCCTAGCTCTCGAAAAGTAAAAATGATTCTCCAAATGAAAACTGTATTATAGTAAGTGAAAGTATTTTGTAATATTTAATGATGATTACTTTGACATTCATTTTTAAGAGTTACTGTAGAGCTGAAGTTATTTTTTTAAAATTTCGAAATTTTTAGAAAAGCTTAGCTTTAATTGGTTCAGTGAAAAGCTGTTTTTGAAGAAGAGATGTTCGACCTCTTTTGCTTTATTCCCAATCTCATCTGACATGCAGATAGAACAGGCCTCAAAATAGGCAGGTTTGAAAAAACAAGGCCATCGAGATTTATTACGAGGGTTCCATTTTTTAAAAGAAAAGACGAACTTTTGAAGTTAAAGGGGTAAGGGGGGGGGAGGGGCGGCGAACGGGCCGCAGGGGGGCCGATTGGGCGTAAGAGGGAAAAAGGGAAGGAAGGGAAAAAGGAGGAAGAAAAAGAGGAGAGAGAAAAAGAGAGTCGAGAGAGCGAAAGAAAAGAGAGGAGAGAGAGAGGGAGAGAGGCGAGAAGAGGAGAGAGGGAAAGAGGAGAAAAAGGAGAAAGAAAGAAAACAGAGGAGAGAGAAAGAGAGGAGCGAGACCGAGAGAAGGTGAGGGAGAGCGAAGGAGAAGAGAAGAAGAGAGAGAGAGAGAGAGGAGATGAGAGAGAGGATAGAGAGAGAGATGAGAGACGCCGCGAAGAGAGAGGGAGAGAGCTGAGAAGAGAAAGAGTAAAAAGAGAGAGAGGGAGCGGGAACCGAGAGAGAACCGTAGAAAGAGGAACAAAAGAGATAGGATGAGAGATGCGAGCGAGAGAGAGAGAACCGGAAAAAGAGAGAGCGAGAGCGGATAGAGAGAGAGTCGAGAGAGCAGGAGCGCGAGAGAGAGAGCTGCTGATCGCGAGAGCGGCCGAAAAAAGCGAGAGCTCGATAGAAGAGAGAGATGAGAAACGAACGAGAAAAAAAGAACAAAACGCGCGAGAGAGAGAGGTCTAGGTGACAGCAGAGAGAGCAGATTGAGCTCGAGAGAGTCGCGAGCGCGAGAGAGAGATCTAGCAGAGAGATCGCGCTATCTCTCTCCCTCTCACCCACTCTCTCTCCAGGTTCCCATATTCTCTCTCTCTCTCTCTCTCTCCTCTTCTCTCTCTCTCTTCTCTCTCTCTCTCTCTTCCTCCCTTCTCCATCTCTCTCTCTCTCTCTCTCCTCTCTTCTCTCTCTCTCTCTCTCTCTCTCTCTCTCCCCCTCCCTCTCCCTCTCTCTCTGAAAACCAATTACATGTTTATACTCACCATCGGCATAAATAAATGCTCGGAACAACTGCTGTAAGTTTTTAAAATATTTATCTACCTGATATGTTGATATGTTTTGTTAATCTGAAAATCACTAGGAATATTCAACCTGCTTAATTTTTGCCACGCATTATTCAGCATCTTATTTCTTCAATTTTTTTTTTTTGCTTATCGAGTTAAGTTCCATTCGTACAAAATCATGTTTTTAGAAAACAATTTTTTAAAAAAAATTATTTTTTTCTAAATTAAACAAATAATTCATAAAGTCGCATCAGCAGGTTTCGTTAATCGTCGAGCTCGGCTTCCAGTGGTTGAGAGTGGGCAGACTAATTTCTATATCTAATGAACGCGATAGAACACAACAGTTAGTTATTGTCAAATGATGACAATTGCAAAGCTGAAACAGTGTGTAACAGGTCCTACAATTAAAATTAAGTTACATAAAATCCATTTTACGAAAATGTGTACGATGTTCTCTTCGGTATTGTAAACATCAGCGCATTTTCAAACTAACTGAGAGTTAATGGTAGGCCCCTGTTCAGCCCTTTGGCTGCTTTCTTATGGGCTACTGTAAGTAATCTCGTTGTGGTAAGCGACAACCTTCCTGGACCTTGAATCGACCACGGTACATGCAAATAAGGTATATCAAAGTTTGACGAGCCCCGATTAAACATCACGCTACTTTTTTCTTTTCTTATTCAGACTTTAAAGGGGCCAACGTGGCACAAGGGATTTTTCCTTTTTTTTAAAAAAAAAAAAAGGCTACAAACCAAAAAAAAAGGGTTTGAGAAACCACGGTGTGGAGAATATACGCTGTTTTATACCAGGTCCCTAACTCTTTGTTTGCCAAGGGATGCGTGCTATCATATAATTAGTCTTTTACCGTTTTTTTTTATTTTTCGTCATCCAGTTTCAGAATTAAAAAGGAACAAGTTTATGTCAGCGCGAACGATGAAGCTGTAAAACTAAAGAATAGATCGAGCCAGTCACTTTTAAGAAAACCAGACCGGTTACTATGGATTCCATGCGACGATGACGTCACTTCCCTTCAGATACTTGAGTAAGTTACTTGTCTATTTCTCTCAAGAGCTGTTTCCTGTTGAACCCAGTTACTACACATGTTTAGAGAGTAGATTTAATCCAGAAATCCCGTACTTATCCTTTAATTATTTTTTTTTTTTAATAATACAAAATGTACTAGGGTCACTTTTTAAAATAAGGCGTTCTTGTTTTATTTAAAGAAATCGTTTTGATTCCTTTGGTGTTTTCTACGTTTTCGGTGGTTCTGAACAAACCAAGCCTGCGGTTTTAAAACGAGCGAAATGTACTGAACCAGGCCCAGCGAGTGCTTCCGGAATTTGTAATATTATTTGTTCCATCCTCCAGTGGCTATGGTCAAGAACTGATGATACATCGACCATCTCCCTCAGTCCACGGAACGAAGAAAACAGATGGGCCGGTGAGAGACCCGGTTAGCGTCCAGACGGCCACCGTTCTGTACAGTACTTCAGCAAAATTATAAGGTTCAGCTTCACGATAGATCTCCCAGTGTGTAGTGGCTGGGAACGGAGCAACAGATTCTATAAGTTTTCCCTCTTATCGTTCAGCAGCAGCTCGGTCAATCTGACGTCCAGAAAACAGGCTCCACCCGTGATGTTTCCTGTTCATAAAACAGATCTCTGTACAAAAGCGGAAAACCTTAAAGGGTCTTGTTTTAACTGAAGTGGTTTGTTCTCCTCGTGTTCACCAATTTATAGCTTATTTTTTAATACAATATAATTCCTGAATATGTAATTCCCTTTAATTTCTTACTCTATTCTGTTGTGTTCTCGACACACGTTCGTTTATTTGGTCCTTGAACTGTTACTTTTGCTCTACCATTGGCGTTGAAAGCGTTGTAAAATCAAAGCCAACATTTCTGAATTACCGTTTTTCTAATCAGAAAAATCCAAGGAGATGGGATCCAGCAGCGAGGAATTTTCAACCGTGCGCCGAGCCAAGAGCAGCGGGAGAACTGTCACCTATTGGGGCGGGGAGACAACTCCGAACAGGTCGGCCGGTCGCGCTGGGGTTTTAGAATGCTCCATTGGTGGGGTACAGTTTGCAAGGTCAAATCGCTGTTTCTTGGAAAGACCAAGAGGGCTAATACTCCGGAACGTCGGGGACCGCTAAAGCAATAAATCAGAAAACAAGTAGAATCCGTTATTTAAACTGAATCTTTTTTGTTTGTTTGTTTCTCTCTCTTTTCTTATTCTACTCTTTTCACTGTTTCACCGCGACGACTGCTGGCGGATCAGACACCGCCGAGATAATTCGTGACCGAGGCTGTTTCTAAACCCCAAACGGTCTGGGTCCGGCGCCTGTCGCCAGTCGGACCACGTGGTGTCGGAGATGGCTGATTTCTCGGAGTTGCAACGAGACACCGCCGAGATAATTCGTGACCGAGGCTGTTTCTAAACCCCAAACGGTCTGGGTCCGGCGTCTGTCGCCAGTCGGACCACGTGGTGTCGGAGATGGCTGATTTCTCGGAGTTGCAACGAGACACCGCCGAGATAATTCTGACCGAGGCTGTTCTAAAACCCCAACGGTCTGGGTCCGGCATCTGTCGCCAGGGACACGTGGTGTCGGAGATGGCTGATTTCTCGGAGTTGCAACGAGACACCGCCGAGATAATTCGTGACCGAGGCTGTTTCTAAACCCCAAACGGTCTGGGTCCGGCATCTGTCGCCAGTCGGACCACGTGGTGTCGGAGATGGCTGATTTCTCGGAGATTGCAACGAGACACCGCCGAGATAATTCGTAACCGAGGCTGTTTCTAAACCCCAAACGCTTCGTCCCCGCGCAAGTTCACCAGAGAAGCGGGAAGTGTGGGAAATACTTCGGAAAACTTTCCTGAAGGATTCAGCGTGTGGACCGCGCAAGTTCCCCCCCTCTTTTTTTGCCAAACGAATCAAACGAATACTTTGTTTCCTTTACGGTATTTCCCCCTCCCCACAACCAGTTTTTGAAAACATTGCATCTTCCGTTTAAATTTCGCCAAAAAAAGAAAAGAAAAGAGAGACGGAAGTGTAATAAACCGGATAGACGGATAATAACTGTAGCCCCTTTGGTTAAGAATCTCTGGAGCGAAATTTAGGGAAATGTTCCTAGCTGTAAATTCTTATGATGAAAACCGATACCGAGACCTTGGAAAATCGCCTAATATAAAACTTTTATGATTCTCTTATGAAATCTGATTATGAAACCATAAGTTCTTGCGCGAGCGGCTGTAGGCGTGAATACCTGATAAGGTGGTGTCGCACCGCGGCTGCTGCAAGCCAACGTTACCATTCCTGCGCCGCGTGCGTGCTGGGAACTTGCGTCTTCAGCAGAGAAAATTTTTAAAAAAAAACACAAAAAATCCCCACTAGAAAACCCCATCTTTCAGAGGAGCGAGATGAAGCTACGGTTTGGGAGGTTGCCAAAGCGTGCTGAAGCCCCCAACAGGTAAGGAAGTCAACAATCTGCCAGTCACAGCAGGCCGGTGTCTAGACGGAATCTTCAGCAGCGAGCGGAGACGGAACCGGCATTTCAAGATGTCTCTATCTACAGACATGGCGCGGGGCCGACGAGAAAGTGTTTCGAACGCTGCTGACCGGAGAAGCGGTCCGCCACGGCAAACGCTGACCAACTTACGGGTGGGAAGGAAGGGAAATTAAAACGTATTTAGTTCAGCTTGTCATCGGTGGCTGGTGTGAAACTTTCCAAACCTAATGGCGCAGGTTTTAGGCCGAGCTTACTACAAACCCTGCGCGTCAGTCAGGGTTGCGTCTTGCGACAACCCCGCCTGGCGGGTACAGGGAGAGGTGGCGAGAGGGTGGGATAACCCGGTCGTTACGAAGCAGAGAAAAACATTCATCGGATGGAAGGAGCCGAATGTAGGAAGATCCCCCGCCCCCGGTCACCTTCGTCTGATTCGTAATTGAAGAAGTTACAAAAGCCTTATTTGTAACTCCTGCCACTGTTAACTAATGCACAACGTTGTATTGCTTATGTGAATGTATTGCTCACTTTATTGAGTTGAGGAGAGTAACTTCTTCCACATCTCCCTACGCGTGTTATTCCACTATTGCCTGGTGTTTAACGAGAGTCGAACGTCTTATTGCGACTTGCTTTGACTTTCTGTCGTAGTTGAACTCTTAACGAAACAAATAATTCCTTTTTTTTTTTTTTAATTGCAAACGTATTCTTGAAAAAAACGGACGAAGTTATAACTGTACCGATTCCCGAGTCATTTCGTGCTTCAGAAGGCCTGATCACCAGGGACAATCAGCTACGTTTGTCGCAAAGTCTAGCGCTACCTTTTGCGCGTTTTGACTTCCGGCCCCTCGCTGGTTAAGTGTATTAGCATAAAATACTACCCAAAACACCTATCCACATCGGCTGTTGTCAGGTTTCTCTCCACTCCGCATTTTGGTCAAGTTTCCATCTTTCGTGTTGTTGTTTTTTTTTTTTTTCATTTGTCAGTTAATAACAGAGGCCTGCAATGGAAAAACTGTCCGACAACTAACAGCTGGTTCTTGTAGATTTCAGGGTGCTGTTTTCAGCAAAGATACTTAAAAAATCCCATCGGGTACCATTTTTACACAAACTCAGATTTTCGATTTAAATTTCTCCAGAATCACTGTATTAAACTTCTGAACAAAAAACTAATTATAGTTAATTGTTTTAAAACTCTTTTTTACTCACCCCTTTTTTGCTTCCCCTCTCCACGCTCCCTACTCGGACTCAGTTGCAATAAGATCTTTGTGTGAGAAGGTTCTGTCATAACCAGTGTGATAAATGTACTAAAGGGCTGCAAGTGGGTGTCTTAATGCACCTGATGACTTTTGTTACATTTGTGGGAACTTTGTAGTGAGGAAACATCACAGACTTTGTTGAGAAAGTGTATTATGCGTATTTCGGTGTGAAACTTGGTGACCAGGATAAGTCCTGGACCCCACGTAAAGTGTGTTCTATTGGTGTGGAAGAACTCCGACACTGGTCTCAAGGTAAGAAAGAGTATTTCCGTTTTGGGATCCCTATGATCTGGAGGGAACCCCGGAGTCACAGCGATGACTGTTACTTTTGTTTGTGTAATGTACAGGGGTTCAATCTAAAAAATGAGAAAGAAAATTTCTATCTCAACCTCTCGTCCCCAAACGCCCTGTACCTCATGGCCCAGGGATACCAGTACCTCTACCCCCAGAAAAACTAGAAGACGCCTGAAGACTCTGAAAAAGAAGGTCAGGATTCTGATGAGGACTTTCACGATTTTTCAGGCAGCAGCGAGCCCTAACTGTTTTCACAGCTTGAATTGAATGACTTAGCCAGAGACTTGGGTCTTCCTAAAGATGCAGCAGAACTGAGGCTCTAGGTTAAAGGAAAATTACTTGTTGGCCCCTGGTACCTCTTTCTCATGGTTTAGAAATAGAGAAAAATATTTCGTTACATACTTTTCTAAAGAAGGTGACCTTCTTTACTGTAGCGATGTCCCTGGACTGATGTAGAGGTTTAACATACAGTATGACGTGAACGAGTGGAGGCTCTTCATTGACTCGTCAAAATGAAGCTCTCAAAGCTGTGCTTCTTCACAATGGCAGCAAGTACGCTTCAGTACCAGTAGGGCATTCTGTGTATCTGAAAGGATGCTACGAGAATTTAGCCTTAATTCTCACCGAACTGAAATACAAGGATCGTGGATGGACGATATGCGGCGATCTAAAAGTAATTTCCATGCTTCTTGGACAGCAGGGAGGATACACCAAGTACCCCTGCTTCTTGTGTGAATGGGACAGCCGGGACAGGGGCCAACACTGGATCAAAAAGGAGTGGCCGTGTAGGGTATAATTAGAACCCGGAAGCAAAAATGTAGTACGGGAAAGTTTGGTCGATCAAAGGAAAGTCCTCCTGCCTCCACTTCATATCAAACTTGGACTGATGAAACAATTTTAAAGGCTCTGACAAAAGAAGGAGAGTGTCTTGAATACCTGCGCAACAAGTTTCCGGGACTGTCAGAGGCAAAAGTGAAAGAAGGTGTTTTCGTCAGTCCAGATATTCGGAAACTTCTGAAAGATGATCAAGATGTGTTTGGAACAAAAATGGAAACAGTTGAAAAAGAGGCCTGGAAAGCTTTCAAAGAAGTTGTACAGAAATTGCTTCGGAACTATAAAGACCCCAACTTTAAGGGTATTGTGGAAAACGTGCTCATGAATTTCAAGTATTGAGTTGTTCGATGAGTTTGAAGGTGCACTTCCTGAATTCTCATTTAGACTACTTCCCCCAAAATCTTGGTGCTGTTAGTGAAGAGAAGGGGGAGAGATTTCATCAAGATATCAAGGAGATGGAAGGCCGAGACCAGGGTAAGTGGAAGGTCAACATGATTACGGACTACTGTTGGATGCTGCACAGAGAAGAGCCGCAAGCTGCCTACAAGAGAAAAGGTACCAAAAGGAGCTTTGAGGGAAAACGGAAAAGTCAGTATATGAGGACTGGTAAAGGCGAGTAAGTGTTGAGAAAGGTTTTCTATCCATAATTTTGTAAATGAAACTATTTTTTAATTTTTGTTTTGCAAATGTTTCCACCAGAATGCGTATTAATAATCTCTTTTCCCATATTTTCGGATTCACTTTGGGATGAAACCTTACTCGATAGAGACAAATAGTGGTCATATTTGAAATCGGCACATCAAAAAACATAAATATCAGTTATAACATTGCAGACAATTTTCAGTGACCCAAATTTTTGCAGCTCTTTGTAATTAAACAGAGCGGTCTTTATCATGGCTCGAGCCAATCAACTTCCGCTTGGATTAGGGATGGATCGTAGACTGTATTCTCTACGCTCTTAGTCACCATCTCGGTACGGAAAAAAAAAATATCAAGCTATTTTTTTATTATTACAGTACTATATTTTAAGAAGTAAGCTGGAATGTAATAAGAGGGCCGCATAAGTAATTATTCCAGGGTGAAGTGTTAGGATAAAATAGCGTGCCTAATATGTAAGAAGAGTATTGCTATTTGTAAAGATTGTAATGTCGAGCTTCGCTATAGCGCTCAACAGAAAAGTTCAAAGTTAAAGGCGGAAGTTCTAATAATAAATCGCTTAGTCAGCCAGCCAAATATTGCCATAAAGCATGGTACAGAGAGTGCCGAGAGTTTGTTGAGAGGTGCTTATTGAGAAGTTGGACGTGAAAGAGTGTATTTGAAAGCGCAAGCCTGTCTGCGAGGTACGGCCACAAAGAATTGAAGACGTGAGACAATAAGTTTGCAAAGAGATTCGAAAGGTTTTGTTTAGCGCTGGATGAAAAGTACTGGCACAGCTTTCGGATTCACGAGAATTTGCAGGATTACAAAGCATCAAAGGGCCCAACAATTGGTGAAGTTACATATTAAAAAGTTTTGGAGACAATTAAAAAATCTCAGCCTAAAAATTAAAACCAACTGAGAATCATTGCCACTGACGGTGTTGACTGTATGAGCGGTAAAAGCAGGAATAAAGGAATTAATTTTGAAATCTCAGTGCAGTTCCACTGTATTATTCACCAGCAACAGTTGTGTTTTTGTGTGGAAAACCAGAATTTAAGTGACATGACGAAGGTTGATTTATCCTGTGTCGATCTCATTAGCAGGTACGGACTCAACCATCGCCAATCCCTTAAAAACAAAAAAAAAAAATCATTTTTTGTCTCAAATCGAAGCAAATTTTACGGCGACGTTTGTATCAACCTGAAGTGCGTCGGCTCGGTCATGAAAGGGTCTTTAAACAATTTTTTTCGGAAAGGAAAACTGAAATAGATACGTTTATGGTATAAAGAATCCAAACCTGCGCCTTAACCGTCCGATCCCGGTTGGCTCTGAGATCTCTCGATTTTGGTGGGACATGGGCAACTGACTTGAACGACGCGAATCTAAAGCTGAATAGTGAAAAGAAAACGAAAAAGGCTATCCGTGACGTGTTCGGGGACGACGAGATCTTCTGAAGGCAAACTATAACTTCTTTTTCGGAAAAAGCTAAAAGCCGATAACCTTGACCAATTTTAAGAGCCGCGACGGTGCTACTTCGGAAAAAACAGTATTGTGTTGTGGGGGGGGCTAATGAGCAAAGCTTTGAAAACTTTACCGGAGTATGAAGCAGGATGGTTGTTGTGGGGGGGGGCTAATGAGCAAAGCTTTGTAAAAACTTACTACCGGAGTTACCCCCCCTTTTTTGAAGCAGGAGTGGTATTGTTGTTGTGGGGGGGGGCTAATGAGCAAAGCTTTGTAAAAACTTACTACCGGAGTTACCCCCCCTTTTTTGAAGCAGGAGTGGATGATGCTCCCGAAGACTTACGGTTGAAGCTGAGCGATTTACCGGCCCGTGACTTTTGGAAAGAAAGCAATTCGCTAAACGGTTGTTTTCTTTCGCCAGGGAGTGGCTACGCAAACGCCAGGACTTCGTCAACAGGATTCATTACAGGTTTCAGCAGCAGGTATCTGGTCGGAAGAAGTCCTCGAAAACAGAATCCGTAATAATTTAAATGGCGTTCTCGCACATGGCTGATTCAGCGTTTGCACTGAGTACGGGGGGACCGGGTTAGCTAGCAAGGCAGCAAACATCGAAACCCCCTCCCACTTATTCCTCCTATTGGTCTTGTTTTTTTCCTTCCACACAAAAAGTTAAACTTTTAATTCGATTTTTTTTGAATATTCGTGATGCAAAAAAAAAAAAAAGAATATGTCAGATCTACATTTTAAACTCGTTCTTTTACCATATTTCCATTTAAATAAATTCTGATGTTAAATACACTGGTTAATTTAGTAATAAGAAGTCGTGTTGTGTCTCATTCCTTCACGAATCCGCGAATTGGCTAATTTCGAATTAGTTTTGATTCAGAATCTGCATAAAACTCCAGGTCCCATCTTCGTCACACCTGACTGGTCAGAACGTAAGCAGGAATTTCCAGAAGATACATAAATCGTTTTTGTGTACTAGATTCAGGTAGTGGTGGGGGGGGGTCAGATTTAGCTGCCAATTGCACTTACTACACCTTCCATAAAAATAGGTGGGTGTGAGGAACCACCAGCAAAGCAGAAATCTGTTAGAACTGGCGACTGTTCGCCCTCAGATGCGTAGAAAGACAGAAATGCATGGAGATGATTCACTCGAAGCCGTCGTCAAATATAATGAGCGATAACTATCCACTCTCGACCAAAAGAATCGGTGTTCGCCAACACAAAGCGGTGGGAAATAATGTTCCAGCCGGAACTTCCAGTAGCATTGTCCATCGTCAATGACAGTAAAGGTATTGTTTTAATTAATCGGTTGTTTATTTTACAATATTAATGTGATATCTAGTCAGCTTGTTGATTTTTTCCCACAATTCTATAATCGAAAGTTTAAAGTCATAGCAGAGAACGAAGTTACGACTGGTGTTTAAAGTCGCATGGCTCTGTAAAATGGGAGACTTCAGGGTAATGAGAACACAATCGATCAGAACTAGCAATGAAAAGGCTGTACTTATAGCGTAACTTCAATTATGTCGGTGTTGTGACTCAAGCCGACATCTTCCTCAGCAACAGCGGATTTGCAACAACAGCAAAATCATTTTCCGAAATTTCATTAGTTTAAAAACTGCTTTCCATTGGCTTCTTCGTGACGAATCTAAGCATTTATCCTTGGCCGTCCATTGGCCAGCTTCAAACCTGGTTAACTGGAAGCTAGCTCACAAGTATTTGATTAACTTGGCAATGTGTTGCATATCTGATGGTCCGAACTCGAGCGCCGAATTCAGCCATCTTATCTGATAGGTTGTGGTTTTAGATTAGGCTGTTTAAAATCCCGAAAGAGATCACCGCTTTGTACAAAGATTTATTGCCCTGATGCCATCGGTTAGTGCTAAAGTATTTATCAACCCGGCACGCTCATTACTCGCAAGACCCAATCGCCCAGTCGCTCTTCTGCCCTCCTCTTTTAGCCTTCTGTCTATCCCGAGTGTAATAAAGATTACTTTCTTCCGATTACCTGCGCAGAGCCCTGAACAAGAAACAGGCCAGGTGAGAAGTAAATTATTACCTGTATCAGCGCCTTATCACTGCCTATCTGTGGTTTTCTCCGTTCCGAGCTTATTACAAAGTATCTAATTGTGCTCGTCAAGGCGACTTCCATGTTTCGGCTGGCAGTGAAACAGCAGAAAATCTATCCGAGCATTGTTCTTTCAAATATAAACAAACCATAATTATTTCAGAACAACTCTCTCTCTCTCTCTCTCTAGTGTTGAGGTCATATCTCTCTCTCTCTCTCTCTGTTTAGTACTGAGGTCAAATCTCGCTCGCTGTACTGAGGTCATCTCTCTCTCTCTCTGGTGTTGAGGTCAAATCTCTCTCTCTCTCTCTCTAGTGCTGAGGTCATCTCTCTCTCTCTCTGTCTAGTACTGAGGTCAAATCTCGCTCTCTGTACTGAGGGCATCTCTCTCTCTCTCTCTCAAGTACTGACGTCCTCTCTCTTTCTCTCTGAGAGCATCAGAATCAAAACAAGTGAAACTAGAAACGTTCTATTATTATTATTAATATATTATTATTATTATTATTATTATTATTATTATTATTATTTAGGACATGATAAGTATAATTACCCTCATAACTTATCACCGAGCCTTTGCTTCTAATAACTCGATGCTTTTGTCTACTTAATTTAGTTCGTTTCGAACTCGACGCGTTTTGATAATTCTGAAAGTTACATTCTTACAAAAAGTAGCACGTCTAAGTGATTTTGGGGTCAAAGGTCGGTGCATCCATCCCTGACCATCCTGTGTGTTTATGTAGCCGGACGTCTTCTTTCTTTTATTAATTTACATATACATTTTATCATTTTTTCTCTGTTTTAAAATGAAAATTAGCTGTATTTCTGTTTTGTTTTTGAAAATAAATCTCAATACTGGGTTTTATTTAACGAAACAAGCGAATTAAAATAATTAAACAATTTATAATAATAATTATAATGATAAAAATAAAAAATAATAATAAAAATTAATAAATAGTGTAAAAATTTTAATATGTCATATTTATTAATTTTTAAATTTCAAAAACGTCACTATTTTTATCAAACAATTGCCCATAATCAATAATCGATAAGGCTGTTATATTAAACTGTGAGAGATTTCTGCGATCAGTAGCCAAATGCCAGCTCAATTAATATCTGTTCTGATAAGGCTTATGAAAATTTCTGTGGTAATGCTTCAAAGGAAGAAAATTAATACAAAACAATTTGATTAATTATGTCCATAAATTAAAAAAAAATTCTTATTGTTTCGTACGCAAAACGATACCACTGAACTGTTTATTGCCCATGTACGGCCAATGCTACAAATAAGGTAGTTAAGGCAATATAAGGGAGGTAAGTAATGTAACTTTAATTCCCCGATCTGTCTCGCTAAATATAAGGAAAATAATATCAAGAATACAAAACAGATGAAGACTGTAACATTGATAATAGACTTTTATCTAATTACTGAAAAGTCTTAATCGAGCAGTGTCATTATACTGGAGTGCTAAGGATGCGGGCCCAGAGCTCGAAACCTGTTCGGATCTGGCTCGTTGGCTTATTACCTCCCACATCTATAAACAAAGAATTCTAGGAGGGATGGAATTTCGTCCATGGCCTGCCACCCAAGGATGCGGTCGTGTAAGCCAGTCATCGTTTAAGCACTGGATATTATATTTGTATGCAATGATGCTCTTTTTTTTTTTTTTGTTTTGTTGCTGGTTAAACCTGTCCACTAAGAACGGTTAGGTCACGTGTTTTCACATCACATACCCCGCCTACACACGTACACACGCACCTTACCTTATTCATGATGCTCTCAGTGAAAGAGAATTGTTTCTTAATGCCAGCAAACTCTATTCACCTCACCTTTGCTGCTTTTCATTTCTTCCACTGGTTCCTGCCACACCTTAACTCTTTCATGACCTAGCTTCTAACACTATACAGGTGGTATTTTTTTTACCAGAACGAATCTGTACACAGAGGCGTAACGAAGACGAATGGGCGTAAGAGGGTCCCCCTGTCAGTTAGGTACATAACTTCTGATGCTGTTTTTGTCTTATCCTCTATTGCATCCCACCGGAAATATAGGGCGAGATCAGAAACACTGGACGGGCTGATCCCTCTGTTCTATTGTATAATTAAAATTCACACTATACTGAAAGTAGAAATAATTTGTTATTTACACGTTAATCTAAATGAAATAGCTCGCTCATTGGATGATCGAGAGTTTCCGCGTAATCTGTCACTATCTGGTCGTTACAAATGTTCCGTCGGTTTCTATATTATGTTAATTTGGGGTTCATCTTTTGCATGCTTGTGAAGGTGTACGTAGGTAAGTTATATGTCGTCATGTATCGTGTACTTTGTCATACATTATGCAAAACCTACTTTTTTGAAAATCATAAAATGGATATTTGTTTTAGGGTTCTGAGTGAAGCATGGGTAGAAAGCTTTTCGTGCCATTTTGCTTCACGAGCTCAAACCGGGCCACAAAGCGAGCGAGGCGACTGGTGATGCTGAGCAAGAATGGGGCGAGGACACAGAGAATGAGCGGACAGTACAACGATGGTTTGCAAAGTTTCGATCAGGAGGTGTGAGCCTCGAAGATAAGGAACGTAGCGGACGTCCTTCCAGCTGTGATGACGACCGTCTGAAGGCCTCAGTTGGAGCCGATCCAAGAAAGTTAACACGAAATGTTTCCCGGCATCGTGACGAAAATTGGCGACGTGAAAAACTTGACAGGTGGGAGCCTCACGAATCGAATGAACAACAACAAAATCGTCGATTGGAGATCTGCTCTTCGCTTGTCATAAGAAACTAAAACGACCCATTTCTTGACCGAATCATTACGTCTGATGGAAAACGACTCGACAGACACAAGGCGCCTAACCACATTCCAAAACCCAGCTTCCACCCAAAGAAGGTCGCGGTCACTATCTGGTGGACTGCACCTGGTGTCATCCGCTATAATCACAGCTGAAAGTTACTGTCGTGAATTAAACGTTGTTCATCAGAAACTCTCCCACAGCCGGCATTGGTGAATCGAAGAGACCCAATCCCGCTCCACGACGATGACTCTTCAGAAACTGAACACGTTGGGGCACCAAGTTCTCCCTCACCCAGCCAATTCACCAGACCTTTCTCCCACAGACTATCACCTTTCCAAACACCTCCACAGCGTCCTCCATTTGAAATCGTTCTCCAACCAGCAGCGATTGAAACTGCCTTCCAACAGTTTATCAACTCCAGAAATCCAGATTTTTTTCCCAAAATGGTATAAATGCGATTGTAACTCGTTGGCAGAACTGTAATGGAACTGACTTTGATTGATAGACTTCGCGTTCAGCAACGAAATGAAGTCTCATTGTTGCGGTAAAAAAAAATCGACAAAACGTTTGTAAAATCTATTATTATTATTATTAGTATTATTATTATTATTATTATATTATTATTATTATTATATTATTATTAATTATTATTATTATTTTTGAAATTGGCAATAATAAGAATATTCTCCAAAGATAAAGTTTCTTTTAAAAAAAATATAGTATGCAAAGATCTCCCGTCCGACTAACAAAGATAAACTTTAATATAGAAATAAATATTCTTCAAGTCCGGTTACCTGCGGCCATTAATTCCAACATAAATTATTCCAATTTACTTAGCGGCTGATAGAAGCAAAAAAAGAAAACAAAAAACAAAAACTGTAGTGATGACGTCATGATTAGAAAACTCGCGAGCATGATGGGAATTAAACCTACCAGGATTCTGCGGATATACATCGCAATTCCAACTGAATTACAACAATAGCAAACAACGTTTTTTATAAAAAAATCGAATCAGGTGACCGTCACTTTGTTGTACGGATGTTATACAATTTTAAAAAAAAAAAGTTTAAATAGGGATTATCGGTGACCATTCGAAACCCCAAATCTTCGAAATCAGTTTTTAGTAGCATAATTTTGTCTTTGAGTAAAATCACATTTAGAATCACCAAACGGCGAGATTTTTTTAGCATGAAATTACCGCTTAACGAAGTTTTTAGTTAATATTTGGGTCCAACCACACCCAACGTTTTATTTAGCAACTTTGCTTCACGAGCGGCGGGGTGTTGTAGGTTAGTGAGAAAATAAGTTGTTTTCCAAAAATCTGATAATCTACAGTAAAGTGAGCCCTGCAATCCAATCCATCACCACAGACCATTTATGATTTTAAACAGCAAAATCAATATTTAAGACAAATATGTTCGCGTATTAAAGGATAGATATCTTAGTTGGTTCAAATGCAAAGTAAACATACGCATACCGAATGATCTGGCGTTGTCCTTTTGTCCCCGGATGGACGAGATCTTGCATCAAAACTTTGTAAAGATTTAGGTGACTTTTCGTCTAAGTATGGGAATTTTAAAGTCTCTTAGTTAAGTTTATACGAAACATTGACGATTAATACAAACTATCTGGGGTTGGGCTGTAGTCTCCTTTTTTTGTCATTCACTAATTGCTTTTTCTGCCTGTTGTTATAGCGCACAGCTTTGCACAATGCGTGTAAGTCTAAAGATCTCACAACCCCCCAGCAACTTAATCTCATCTCTCTTTTAATATTATTATTTTCAATGCAAGAAATTTATAATCAGGGGTAGACTGCTTTATACTGACGCGGAAATCCTACCAAATATACTTGTCATTGCTTCGTGCATGACCATGTCTGGTCGCGTATGCGTTGTAGAGCTCCCAAGTGGTGATACTATAATACTATATATAAAGTTATTATGGATTTGTGTAAATCGGAGAGAAGAGAGAGGAGGAGAGAGAGAGAGAGAGAGAGAGAGAGAGAGAGAAGAAAGAGAGAGAGAAGAGAATATGCGAGTACAGAGAGAGAGAGAGATGAGCGGAGAGAAGGAGATTATGACGTCAGTAACAAAGAGAGAGAGATGAGAGTACGAGAGAGATATGACGTCAGTACAGAGAGAGAGAGAGCACACAGAACCGATAAGGAAAAAGGTATTGTTAGATAAGTTTTCTCATATACGTTATCACTTAAACACGATCATGACCGAGAGATGAGCATAGACACACGTTCGTAAGTAAGCCGATACAGAGAGAGAGCGATTGCATAGATACGAGACGAACATTCGGTATCACTTAATTACACGATTTCGCCGATTAGTTGAGTGACTCATGTAATTTTTTTCGCTATGGCTTTATTCATGACGAAACAGTCGATGTTTGCATCTGTAACACTTTGCCTCGCAACATCTGCTCGGTGGCATCTGCAGCTAAACACACCCTCCATTGACCAGGACACGGTTATGTTTCCTTGATCCAGGGATAGTTTCTTTGTTGTTTTAGTTTTTCTTTTACACGCTAAGGCGCCTGCTCGTCATCGGAAATAGGCACTTACTGATTTTGAATTTAAATATTTAAATCAATACGGTTGCTGATACTGTAGATCCGGAAGGAACTCTTTTGCCGTGAACGTGATACCATGAAAAGAAAAGATTTTGCCAAATAATAATATCAAAAAGAAAGACGACCGCTTAAAAATAACAAGGAACAAAAAATGGAGAGATTGATTGAAAGAATGAATTAATAATTTTGCGAAGATAGAAGTAATTAAATAGCATTAACTTTTTTTTTTTAATTTTTAAAATCTGAAATATTTGGCTAAACTTCTAAGAGTTGAGATAAGTTTGTTCACTATATTCCGAGCGGGAAACCAGTATTTGTCTGGGAGAGCCATTATCTATCTAAACGTTGTCCTCGCGACGGAGCAACAGAGTCTGAATCTCGTCCTATCTATCGGTTCTTCATCGCAAACTGGCGCGTATTGTTGCTGTCGTTGTTTTCAGTGAAGCGAGACAAGGCCGCCGCCATACTGCCAACACCCTCTACGCATGCCCTAACATCGGTCGGTCTTCCCAGCAGCCGCCTCGTTGTCGATCTGACGAAAAGAAGAGAACGAGAAGCGCGCGCGCGCCTAGCGGATTACAAGAGGAATTAAACACCGCGTTTTTGGTCAGGGTCTTGGGTTTCGTCTCATAACTAAGCATTAGCGCCCTCTCACCTCGTGGCGATGTTTGGTCGAGTATCTTTTAAACTCCTCGGCGTCATTGCCAAAATTCGGTGGCTGGATTTTAGGGTTTCACCTACCGATGCCCTTAATCATGAGTTTACTGGTAAAGGGTGTTGGAAACAGTAAGAGAATATCAGGGCTTATTTACTTTCTGAATCTACGCGTTGACTTTCTTCAGCCGTCTGTAAGGATAGAAATTAATAATAAATATACCACTTAAAGGCTGCTGTCGGCTCGGAGCGTCTAGATTTCCCATGACTTGAGTTCACTTAATTCTTGGGAAGAATATTAATTTATCAGAAAATAAAAGAAAGTTGATAGCCCGTGTTTGAGTCTAGATAAAAACCACTTAGTAACTGGCCTGTGGAATTTCTCACGGCTGTTGGCATGACGGTGTCTCATGTTTATTCACTAGTCCTCAGAAGAAACGTTCGCGGAATGTGCCATTTTCCGGCCGAGAAGTCCAGATTCCAGAAGATGCGCTCGTGAGATCGGCAATTTAGCTGTACCTATCACGTGCAGCCGTCTCGTCGGCGTTCAGTGTGACTGTGATGGCCAATGCTGTCTTGGATTAGAGATGTGTTATTATACCAAAAGCCAAACGCCCTGGAGAACAGAATTTGAATTTCTGTACTTTATCTCATTTAGATGCTCGTATAAAACGCGCAATGATGACACCAGTTAGTGAGCTCCTTCAGCCAAAGAGCGCAGATCTTTGGCTGCAGGGGGCTGTGAACCTCTCACCTGGAAGTAGTTGACTCGATCGTAGACATCCAACGTTGAAATGTTCGACTGACTAGAAAAGCACCGCTCGCTATCCGTTGACGTCTGACCAGGTACAGCTACTGGTGCTCATTGGCAATAATTTGCATCCCAGAGGCAACATCACATCAGGGGCCGGGAAAAGTGGAAGGGGCGACCGCTGGAACATAGCCGGCAGTTCATTCCCCAGACTGGTGTTGGCAGCCATGCCATTCTTATTCGAAGATCTGGATGAACCAAGCTATCGATCCTCTATAGTAAATGTAGATCACCACTCCAACCGAGCTCGTTGTCGCCTCGATCCGCTCTCAGTGTCGTGTTACGTTCTGACTCACCTGGACCAGCGACCAACACCATCGAGCGACCCCTCGACTCGTTCTTGCAACAACGTGCACCATACTACAGCCAAGTTTCTCGTAAACTGCCAACTCACAAGTCCACTCAGCTGTGTCATTATAAAGGGTCTGGACCGCTCCCGTCGGAGCTTTTCTCGTTTCCAGTATCAGAGATTTGAGTCGAAATCATGGCTTCTCTCGATACACACCGTTCAGATATTCAGAATTTACCCCGTAACCTTAAGTGATCCCTTTTCTGGCCGGTATAACAGATTACATCACATTGGTATCGAATCAATAATGCGTTAAATAAAGCATTTCTTTAAGACATATAAATGCAAGTCTGGTCGAAATGATTGTGAATAGAGACCAAGAAATAAACGATCAAACAAAAAGCATCCTTTCAACTTGCTACTGTCCTTCTTTCATGCTTCTTTATTATCTATTAGTATGAATAATAGCGAACGACAATTTCTTAATTTGACAACAAAAAAAAAGGAAAAACGATTTATTATCCCTTTAATATCTGAGCCCCTTAACTGGCGTCTATTTCCTTAATACTTAGTGGCCCTTCGTTCTAGCTACATAGTCCATTCCTTCCTTATTAATCCTCCAAAATAGAGCTCTTATTCCTTATCTCTGTTACTGGGAGCGAAACTACTATTATTATTATTATTATTATTATTATTATTATTATTAATTATTATTATTATTATTATTATTATTATTATTATGATTATTATTTTATTATTATTATTATATTATCTATTATTATTATTATTCATTCATCCTTCATTTTATTATTTCTAAAAATAGAAATTTTGGTCAGATTACTGGTGATAAAAACTAAATTTTTATGCCATCTTGGTTCTTTTTTTAAAAAAAAACCGATGGGACTCATTTCAATTTTGCCCTTTATACTATCCAGTTTGATTTTAGTCGCCCTACCCCGTCCACCTTGAGTCGCTTGACATTTAGGAAACAGGTGATCCGAGCAGACTGTTTTAATTTAGCAGTATGTGAGGTATGAATGCGAACAACGCCAAGCATTCGAACAAAAGCTCGCACACCTATTTAGAGACAAAATTAGATGAACAACGCCTAACCCCGCTCTGAGTGGAAGACACTTAGATTTAGAATACATTTTGATGGCTTGCGCCGCCTCGCGGTGAACTTGTAACATTAATAACCCAAAGTTACACCAAGGGCACTCTTCCGTTAGTTGAATCTTTTTAAAGGCTCAAAATGTCGGAAAAAATTGTTTTTTTTTTTCTTTTTGGTCTATTAGCACATTCTGTAGAGACTTCTCTGCATATTCTGATGTAACAGAACTATTCGGATGCTACTAGCCGTCGATTCTGAAGCAAACCTGAGAATCTGAGCAATCATGGCGGATTAATATGACAGGAAAGGGGAAATTTAGAATTGAAAGGTAAGGCAACTGCCTGTAAATCTAGGAAGTGGAGGCACAAAAAGTAAAACTTTTCATTTTTAGACGTGGGAGGTCCCTGACACCGGGTGTCCAAACAGTTTATTACATTTCAAAACCAACAATAAGTTAGACCAACTGCCCGACAAAGCCGCGAGCGTATAAATAGAACTACTTTCTAATTGGTTACTTCAAACTAGACGAATTAAATTTCGAAGTCCTATAATATTTCCGAAAGAACAAAAAGGGCCGAAAGTTCGTGGTTGACTACGAAGTATTTTGAAGTTTTGAAATGGCGCTTCTTATTTTCTTGTGTCAGCTGCACGCTTATCAGAGATCGTGCGGCCGAGCAGAGAACTGGTTAGCCCCGGTGGAATTCGTTGGCAAATTTTCTTTGGATATTGACAACTCGAATGATCGATGGACGGTTCCCATCTCAACTGGTGGCGAGAACGGTCAAACTTGATGGCTGCACTGTGGTCCCTTTGGTAGTTGAACACTGGACAATTCTTAGTCTAGTTGTCATATCCAGATGGAATATTTCCCATCTACTCTGATGATGCAACTCAGCTGGATTATTCCTGAATTCTGGTTGGTAATTAAAAAGATGACCTCGCATATATGCATGCCAGCGACGAGTCGTCCGCTTAACAATATTCAGGGTCCTGTGCATCACAACATATCCCTATTTTGGATTATAAAAATTCCCATGATAACAATAACAGAAGTGAGATGCTTCTTCCTGATTTCGTAAAAAAATTCTTGAATATTTCAACAACCCTTTGAAAAATATCTACATTAACGGTTTTAAATCATGTCTACCTTGTAAAGGCATTTTTTCTAAAACGGAAAAGAATGTAAAGTTTGTCGGAGGAGCGAGAGGAGAGCGAGAGAGAGAGAGAGAGAGAGAGAGAGATGAGACGTCACTACAGAGAGATACGACGTCACTACAGAGCGAGAGAGAGAGATGACGTCACTACAGAGCGAGAGAGAGATGGAGAGCAGATGACGTCCACTAAGAGAGATATGACGTCACTACAGAGCGAGAGAGAGAGATGACGTCACTACAGAGAGATATGACGTCACTACAGAGCGAGAGAGAGATGACGTCACTCCAGAGAGATATGGCGTCACTACAGAGCGAGAGAGAGAGAGAGAAGAGAGAGAGAGCGAGAGAGAGGAGAGAGCGAGAGAGAGGGAGAGAGAGAGAGAGAAGATACAGGCCCTATATGAAAGCTACAGAGCCAAGCTCATAGGTTTTTCTGAACATGGAGAACGCATCCCAGGGCCGTCCGCAACATTTCGTCTATTTTAACATAAAACTAAAAAAACAACAACAAAAAATCCTTATTTTGAAGACCACTGGAAACAGTGGGTGCTTTCCCTTTTAGATAGGATTGCCACCAGTCTATGAATCTGCGAACATTTACAGTTTCGAGCACATTAGAAATGCCATACACCAAGAGCTCCGCTCACAGACCGACGCGCGACACCTCATCCAAAGCCCTTACCGAACGGATGATGAAAAAACAGAAAGACACTATCACGTTGACACTTTGCTAGTCGTAGTCTTCTAGAAATTGTACGATAGCGAATCTATGGAGGACAATCGCCGATTTTCGTTGTTTTACGACCTGGACGCGAGCGAATCTGTTGAGGACGTTGGCTAGCAGAGATGTGAACAACAGAACACCCTTCTCTCTTCTCTCTCTCTCTCTCTCTCTCTCTCTCTCTCTCTCTCTCTCTCTCTCTCTAATCGGCAGACGCCAACCTCGCCCAGCTTAAAGGTGCGAAGTTGGCTTGATCTTGGTCAGCCTCGAAAAAGTATAATTAAAGCAAACAGCAATCTTAACTTATTCTGGTTTTCAATAGGATTTAGGTTATGGGACAATTATTTTCGGTCGGCCGTAAATGTATATATATATATATTTTTTTAGTGAAGCGATTTCTGAACCCCTAACGTACGCCAGAAATCCAGTCTGCGCGATCAGGTGACCAGAAGTTCTATATCACCCCTAATCAAGTCGCGCGCCTGTCTTGATCGCAAAACTATTTAAACACCATTGCTGATGTACACTGGCCGACACAATTATAGCGCACCCTTGTCTTTAAGCCGAACGGGAATGGAGTGAACAGTGCGCGCGCAGCTGTTGGTTTTGTGTCAACTAAGGCAGAGATAGACAAATCAGATCATCCTGGCACCCGAACCCCGCTTAATTCTTAACTGAATAAGAAGTTCATCCCCCTCATCCCCGAAAAAAAAGAAGAACATCCAGCATTTTCTCTTAGATCTATTTTATCCGCCTTTCTACCTATTCACTCATCTGCGCCTTTAAAGAGCGCGTCCTGAATGGACTCGGAGGGGACGGCCCGCTCGCTACAGAAACCCCTTTGACAGAGCCTCGCGGGGCCCGACGTCTTTTCTTGTCCCCGAATCCCGGATAAATGTAACGTAGTCGCGGGGATTTTTGCTTGCATTGTTTTGTTGTTATTTTTTTAAAATTTTTTTTTTTTTAAACCCGTTGTTCCTTTGAAAGATTCAGCCATCACTCGGATCGGCGAGGCCGGGACGGTTTTATCACCCGCCCCTCCTCTGTCCTCTTTTCACGCTGAACTTCCGTCCCCCCCCCACAACCTTTTTTTTTTGTTGTTGTTGAGAAAACTGCCAACAACAACAACAACAGGTCGGCTCATTTGGCGAGATGAGAGCCAGCGGTCTGACCATCTCTTCCAGCGGAGAAGAACGAGTCTACCGAGGGGGCGGTAGGACTGGGCAATGAGCAAACGCACTCCAACACGGACAGGTAAATATTATCTCAAGGAATCTAGACTAAAACCGTGAAGGAGGTGGGCCCCCGGCTAGAATAGGTCTGATATTTCTCAAGCGAAAAGGTTTAAACCCACACCGTCAGCCGTCAGTACATCGGTGTTGGCGTGGAGCTGATCTAATACCAAAGCTTTGCAATGCTATTGCCTGTGTATACACCAGCAGTTCATACTGTTAGTTATTTATACATCAGTGGCAGTTTATTTATTGAAGAGTTCATTATACTATCATTTATGTAAAAATAGTCGCGTTGTCTCTGCAAAAATTATTGGTCGCTTTGTCTCTGCAAAAATTATTGGTCGCGTTGTCTCTGCAAAAATTATTGGTCGCGTTGTCTATTTATAGATCTGTGACAGCTTCGTCTATGCCAACATCGGTAGTTCACATGGTTATTCGTTTATACACCAGCGATTAAATAGTAGTGTTTGTTTATAAAAGTGTGTAATTGCATTATTATTTATGTATAAATTATTAGTAGCGTTGTCAACGTTGAAATCACTGGTCACTTTTATTTATGCGCATATCACCGGCTTAAACTGTTGGTCCTTTATGAGCAGGCAAAATCAGTGATGGCGTTTAGCTGATACATGATGGCGCCCACTTGATATATAAATCAGTGTTTGCGTTTTGCTAGTTATGAACCAATGAATGGTAGCAAACAGTGGACTTTTACGTAAAACGTTGTTGCTTCCGTGTTTTGTGTAACAAATATATCCGACACCCAACAATTAAAAAGTATCAAATGCGAATAAGTTTACGATTTTAAGCAGTAGCCAAGCTGTTGGATTTGCTTGTTCTTTCAGGTACTGAATCAAGTAGGAAGTAGTCTTATTCTGGGTGCTCTTTCACCAGAATGATTTAATATCCTGTCAGTAATGCGGACGGCAAAGACACGCCTTTTACATTCGGTATATAAACCTGTTTTGTTGGTACACAACCCAGTTGCAGTCGATAGTACTTTATTGAATGGCGGTGTGTTGCATACACTTTTAATAAGTAGATTATGCAGTGTCATACGATATTAATTTGGTCATCCCACATCTGACTGAAATTTACATACTTCAGGTCCACTGGTGGGCGGAGAGCCAGTGTGCGGGTCCCGCGATGTCTCGTTCTGTTTATTCGAGGTCGTGTCATTAGGTGTTCACCGTGTGGCCAGAGTCGACGACATACTTTTGAAGATCTCGACATTTCTCGTAGATTCTTGGCTAATATTACCGCGAAGTTTACCGAGGGGACTGTCACCGGTTTGGAATAGCCACCTTGGAAGCCTTCAACCGTGACACTAAAATAGACACGAGCACCCGCAGTTGCTACCAAAAATCTCTTGCCGACATTGTCCATGGAAAAAAATAAGTCAGAGAGAGGTCCACGGTCAACTTCAGCAACTTCATTACAGAGGGTGCTTAACACGTTAAAAAAACCCTTCTGTCCAATACAAATAAAACGCTTCGAAAAGATTGGTCAGAGAACATATCTGGCAAGAGCCTCGAGTAATGTGTGTAAGTTGGACGTGGGCTTGGAGAAGAGAGTGAGTGCTTTAAATCCCAATGTTTTCGTTCCACGATCGAGTATGGAGGCAGGAGCGTCATGGTGTGACCCGCAGTCTGGCATGGTGGAAAAAGACCAATGGTGTTGTTCGAAAGACGCCTCATTTTTATCTTGCCATTTTAAATATGCACCTCATACCATTTTTCCAACCAGACGTACAGAAAATCGTTGCCAGTATTCTTGAAGGATGACGATTCGATTGACCACAGTCTAAAGGAGAAATCAGGACCTTTTTACCTGAGTATCCGAATCCGATCGAGTACTTTTGGGAGCATTTGAATCGTCAGCTGAGAAAAACCGGCAACAAGGATGGAATCAAAGAGACCTATCTCACAGATATGTAGAACATGAACTAAATCTGATACAAAATCTTGTTGATTCAATTCCAAACAGGATAGAGATTTCTCGTCTTGCAAAAGTGGCTTGGCCAAGTACCAACAAATAATTTCATACTTGATTTTATTTGCCGTTTTCCGCAAAAGAGTAACATATTGTAATAACAACACGTGTCAAATTGTTATGGCTGGTATTGTACTAATATACCACATTCCCCTTTTAAACTGATTGTAGTCTTTTGTCTATCACATATATATTAATGGCAATTGTTATTCACCAAGCAGGACGCACAGGTGGATTCTAGCCTGGTTGATTAAACCAGTCGTTACGAAGAGTTGAGAAGTATACAATGCTACATTGTATACACTGGTCACAAAAATTAATTGTTAAGCGATTTCACAGACGAACCATATTTTGTTGATAGTGCATTATTTTGCTCACCCGCAGCCAATATTATTGTGTCGTTAATTAGTCATGTGTATATCCACTGTGCTGTGTTCTTTTCACGTAGATAGGTAGTGGCAAATTATTTAGTTTCGATAAATTAACTCTACTGTACTATTAGTTACAGGTAAATCTATGGCATTATACTTAGGCACGCGTATATCTGAGATGTCAGCGAGTTAGTATAATATAAGGACTAGAAGGTCTTTTTGTCGACATCTTGTACCCGTCTTCTTTGTTGAGCTACGGTTTGTTTTTTTACCGAGCACCTGTCTGTCATCGAGAGGAGACAGTGTCCAGTGAAACTTGATTTTACTCTTCATTCTTTAGAATTTTGTTTTTCTTCCATATCATAAAAAATCATCTTCTAATTGATACATTATAAAATTTGGATAATTTCTCAAGCATTTATAAGCAGCACCTTAGCTTTCCTGTCGAGATACCTATAAATAAGTCTGTATGCGTCATAGCTGCGATGGTGTTGTGTGGCGTTCTGATGGGAAGTCTGAATGGGCTCCGCGTCGATACGGCGCAATAACGAAAGTCTGTTTGTTTTATGATACAGGAACTAGCTAAACAACAAAAAAAAATGTAAAATATGTGAAACGGAGAAATAAGTAAGAACCAATATATCGGTCTCCTTATTAACATTGCAGAGAAACCTGAATATATAATCAGAGCATCGGAATAAACACCGACTAGCCGTTAGAACTATTATAGTATAGGGAAGTTTATTCGGAACATTTTTAAAAATAAAACTGTATATTGATCGCACGTTCCTGTGAATTAAATGTTTAAAATGACATTTTATAAAAACTGATTTATTACAGAAAAAAAAAATGCGATAACGAAGCGAAGAGTTCAAGTGGAATGAATGACTTCGAAGCGGTGTCATTGTAAGCCACTGAGTTCCGCAGTAAAGGAAAACTCTAATTATAAAAGTAAATTACAGGTGATTGGCGCAAAATGTGAAATTTCATTACCGGTCAACGTCTCGTTTCATCTGTCACCAGCGTCCTGTCGGGTGTCAGCGAGGAACTTCAATTGAGTGATCCCATGGGCGCCGTGCAGACGGACACTAATTGACCATAAACCGCTGGTAACTTAATATGGACAAAACCAGTACACACAATAAAGTAGATGTCTTGACGATATGTAACGACGGCCGATGGGATCCCGTCTTACAGTTCTATTATCGTGCCTACTTGACCAGTCTATAGACTACAGCTCAATTACTGTTAGTCCACAAAATTATGGCGTCGAACCTCTTGCTTTCGATCTTCTTCCTAGATATTGTAAAGAACGAGCGGAGCGCTATCTGAACTCGTCGGTAGGAAAGCCGGACGGAGAGAGATCCGTTTACCTGGCTGGCCGGGGGTGGGAGGAAGGAGATGTTTCCCGATCTCACTTTCAGTTTATTTTTATCTGTATATATGAGTTAATTGAGACAGTATAAAGCTGTACCTGATTTTCTACATCTAAGTCTGTGGTATCACTCATGGGTTACCTGCCCTGCTTTGTTGGCCTTTAACTCCTCGAAAGGATGTTGACACACCTCCAGATGCTTTATATTGGTTCTACATTGATACAAGCGAATCACTCAGACCTCGTATATGAGTGGCGCCATTATTGTGCTTTACCTGAACTGCATAGAACCACCTGCCAACAACTAAACTTTCACAATAATTGACTTCATACAGGCCGAGCTCTATTTTCATGCACGTCACACGTAGCCATGCTTTTCATGGCTGACTGCACACATTCATACTTAACTGTAGAAATCTACAAACCAGGTTAAAAAAACAGGCATTTATTTGCACTCGGATTTAAACTCTTAAGTTCTTTTATGCAATTATGACATGGCTCTAATTACCTGATTGTAGTATACTGTCACCTGTAGGCTCTGAATCGGTTGTAGGTTTATAATAAGATCGTGCAAAAACCGAAACTGTTATGTTTAATACATAATTGAAAAATATAAAGAACCAAGAGGCAAGAATTTAATCGGCAAAGTTTAGAAAAATTTTTTAATTTTAAATTGAGCCTACATTTTAATATATTTCCTACTGCAAAATCTCTTTTATGTAAAATTATCTGCCATGACTGCAAATTTGTTTGACTAGAGACCCAGTCACAAAGTAAAAACCAGGTTTAAAATCAGAGTATTAATATAATAATGTTGGCGAGAATCTCCCAGGCTGGTGCAGTCTTGTCACGATATTAAGACAGTTAGGTGTTATCTTCCAGCTTTAATTCCTGCATTCGAAAAATCGAGTAACTTTTTATATTAAGTAATAAACTTGTTTTATCCATAGAAATACATCTCGAGAGAAAGGAGCAAACGTCTGACAAACTATCCGAAACGTCTGGATCTAAAAGAATAGTGTCCTAAATAAAAACATTATTTAGTAATAGTCTATCTTCACAACATAATTATCATCCACCCAAGAGTCTTAATGTGTACTTTATATATTAATATAAAATGCTTTATATAGATCATTTATTTAAACGTATCTGTAGTACTTCATTAGACGTTTTTAATTGAAGAAATTTTTCATGCATGAAGGTCGATTTCTCTGTAACGTCTTCCTTTATTTGTCTATTATATATTTTTTTCTTTATAATTTATTTGTAATCTTAGTTTTTTATTATGCAAATTTGATTAATTTTTTAGTCATGCTCCCAAGAGATCTTTGGAAAATTACGATTAACCTAAATGACGATACAGCGATATAAAATGTTCGACTATTCGTTTATCATTTCTAACCAAGAGAGTCTAAGTTTTTTTGTTCTTTTCTTTTGCATAATTTCCGGTAACTAATCTCTAACGTTTAATCGAGCATATTTCACATTTTATAAATTATTTACTGAAGATTCAGCATTAGAATGCGTTTGCTGTACTAAGGACTCTTCGCGAAGCATCATTAAGTCTTCCTGTCCATGACAAGGAAAGTTGCAAAAGTTTCCGAGAATAGATTTGTCGAGCCTAAAACTGTTCTGATTGAATCTTTAACGACTATCACTATCAACTCCTTACCACCTAATTTCGATATTGGTTAATTAAAACAAATATTTCAGTAAATAGAATGGGCATTTACAAATTTACTATAGAGTGCAGATCTTAACAAAACAAATTTACCAGTGCGAATTAACAATCGAATTAATTTAGTACTTTCTTATTGTTTTTAACAATAAGCTGTAAACAAAAACAATGAAATCTACAGTTTTTAACGTACAGCCATAGTCAAAAGTTTCTGATCATCCTAGAAATAACAATAACAATATTCATCTTCAAATGATAGGTTGACACTGTACCCACAATCACTTTTAATGTCTTAAATACTTCTAAATGAGTGACACCTGTCATGGTATATAAGGTCTTCTCCGGAAATTATATATTTGCGTGATAGATTTAAAATTATCATATTCTTCCAGTTTGGTCATTTTGCCATTATGTGGAAAACTGCAAAGCGCATGCACTTCACTTCCTTATCCTAATAACATTATACAAATTTGTCTGGGTTAATTCGATTTGATCAAGCAACAGAAAACTTTAGGATGATGCAAAAACTTTTGGCCATGACTATATGTCATTACCATTTATGATTTAGCCTCATCACTAAAATTACTAGTCACAACTTATCAAACAAATGAACTTAAAATAACTAAAGACCGCCATCTTGGGTCTGGTCAGAGTCAGAGTAAAAAGATAGGGACGTCAGAACCAATACAAACTCTATACAGTGATTCATCTTGCCCGTCTATGATGCACAACCAAACGCCATACATTATGCACAACTATAACAAACATAAAGTCATTTCTGATCTTTTTGACAAAAGAACCATGGAGTTGCCATATATGTTTGAAAAGTATCGAAAAATTTTTAAATTTGCTGGAGTTCTTTGAAATTCATGATATAGTTTAGTTATCAGAAACAAATGTCTTTAGCTACTTAATAGATTATGTTTGTTTGTTAGCCCACGCATATGAACGTTTCTTGGATCGTCAGTATTTCGAGTTACAGCTCCACCATTTGGGTTTAATCAGCGAACTCTATCATAGCTCTAGTAAACTTAGCAAACTGCTTTTGAGCAACAAATCATCTCTCTCTATTCTTTGGTCGAACATAAGATTGCTATATCAAGAAGTTAATCAAATAGTGAAAGAGTTGGGAGAACATTTAGTCAAATCACACCTGCGATAGATATATTGCGGTTCTTATCGATATTTCCATGGTTCTGTTAGACAGACATATTTCTGATCGCTCACTATATTTATAATTTAAAAATTTTTCCAAAGACCCGATCCGAACAGGAGCAGTTATCCATATACTGTATGTGGGTAGGTCGATTACAAGCCGAATTGACCAAACAACAAAGCTTATCAAAGAGAGCAACATTAAAATTTCGACAAAAATTAACCAATTTACTAAAAGATGTTATTTTACGAAGCCTCGTTGATCTGATGGCTGTTACTATGGTTACATGTTGAAGGACACGTTTTCTATTAAAAGTGAAAGTGCAACAGTGAATCTAAACGTAATTCAACGAAATATGATGTTGCAGAGGGAAACTTTAATTAAGTTTATTTTCTTTTCTTAATTTAAAAAAAATTCTCCTTTTTTTAAAAAAAAAAAAAAATTAATTTAAATCTTACCATTTTGTGTAGAAAAATGTCTGTTTTCATTTCTAACAGAACTTTTGGTTCTTCGCGTTATAATTTTTAAAGAAATTAAGAAAACTCAAAAAATTATCCATTAATGTTACGTAAAAAAACACATTGTAGTTCCGTCATCATACAGCACTTGTAATGGAACTTAAATTAGAACATCTTTACTTTAACATCGGTACTGTTGATAACTACAGAAAAATGCTTAAAACGCAAAGTAAATGGAGGCTTCTTGGATAAGGGTACAGGTTTATTTTAAATAAGTGAGCTTCAAATTCGTACGGTGCTATTCACTACGTCTGTAGGTCGCCACTCGCCAGTTTACAGTTTCTTCTCCACACAACTACCTACTGAAAACCGAGCATCGGGCTGGTGTCAACGGCCAATGTGCTGGACAACTCCATCAGCTTTCCACGTACCCTTGAGCAAGAGAATCCTATCTCTAACTTCGGGACTCTCTGAGTGCTTTTATAAAAATTCATTATGGATTTTCACCGTTCTGCTGCAACTGGGTCACCAGAGATAACGGCGATTTTACGTCAGCAGTGCTGAGGTTCCACTCATCTCTGTAAAAAGCGAAAGAATATATCCGCGAACAAATCTCCAGTTTTAGCGTTTCCGGATGTAATTAGTCCGGTGAAATCTTTAAAGAGTGGTAATTGTTTTTGCAAACACCGCTCAAAAGTCGTAAGCTATATTGACATCTCTTATAAAGCCTCGATTCCTCTGCTAATGCCCAGCAGCTGCCACTCAAGCCAAGGGCGAGTAACTGCTCCTGGTGTTAATACTGTGCCAGAGGTTTATGCCTCCTTCGGTGAATCCGAATTAGTTGGCGAAAAGTAAACTTATCTGATATTGTTGTTTTCTCTAAATGCGGTATCGTGGAATGGAATGAGCAGAGGTTAATTAAAGTTCCAAATTAAACAAGATTCCATTGAGTTTGAATATGATATAAATCTCAGATTTTCCAGTGGACGGACTTCGCTAAACGACCTTTAGAAAAGTCTACGTTGAAATAGCAAACTATTTCCGAATCTTATACAGTTTAAAAAATTAATTAATGTCGTTAAATTAAATAATCCATCAAAACTAATCATGGAGTACGGAGTAAGTCCCGCGTGTGGACCTCACATCTTTTGAGATTAACCCCCTCCTTCCCTGCTTAAACAAGCAACGACGATCCATTCTAATGTGACAAAACATTGCTTTGGGATCTGTATGAACTGGTTTCTCTTAACATTAATCTTTTTCCCTCGCTTTCTTGGCAAAAAAAAAGAGGAAAAAGATATTAAGTAAGTAAAATGTGTAGAAGAAATTTTAAATAGACAAAGATAAATACAAATGGGATCGCGAGGCGAACAACAACAAAAAAAACTTTTTAAGGAGACTGGCTTTCATGCACTGGTCGGCGAATTTTATGAAGTTACCTTTTAACCCAGATTCGTCAGTTAAATGATCGGTCGTCTTTTTGTACAAAATGTTCTTGAAAGGCGGATTTATAAAACCATTACAGAATTACATGCGCAGTCTTTCAGCACCGCTACAATCAAGGCCGTCGTTCGTCTGTGACAAAGCCCATTTCAGGCCCGGTGCCTTCGTTGGTGGCCGCTAAGACCATAAACACCCAGGCGTGGGATCAACCGTTGGCCTGTCTTACGTGCCAGTCGCTTTCTCTTGGCATCGTTTAACTGTGACGAGTTGACATCACGCACAGTGGTGATTTGAACTCAAGGAAGCGTGCGCCAAACCTGCTTAAGTCTACCAGCCCAGTCTTCTGTATCCGATAGCGCGAGTTTGGGGACGACTGACCTAAGCCACCGGTCCGTACCGCTTGTCTCTCTAGAACCACTCTGGAACGAATCGGCTCCTCGAAATCTACTAGAACAGTAACCATGCATAAACAGATCCAAATCCTCACGTACCTTCATTTGACTTCTAAGCAAAGTCTTTTTTCTTTCTTTCAGTGATCAAATCTTAAATGACACTGGCTTCCACCGGCTAAACTCTTTCCCGCCTGTCCGGCCAATGTTTGCCACCGTATGGCTTCTGTGAATCTCCCAACAGAAACAACCAATAAAATATAGGGGTTCACAAAGGAGCCACACGTGCCACTGAACGAAAACCCGTCTTTACCACTTCTCTATATCTACTTTAAAGAACTAAAGTCTACATGGGATTTACCTGGCATTTTCTAGCTTTCATATTTAATGTCAAATAAACCGTACGTACAAATGGCTTTCCAGTTCTTTATGAGCGCCATTAATGTTGAATTCTTTACAGCTTCCCAAAGAACTCGTCTGCCATGATTCTTGTATTAATTAACATCATAACTGTCTACACACGGCTTTCGCTGGCAAACCTTTCCATACGTATTGATTCTGGTTGTAAAAGAAATGCTCTCGAATGTGCAGTCTTGGTCCTTTGTAAAATATTCTTATGTTCTAATTAAATAGTTAGGATATAATAACTTTTAGTTAGTTTTAACCCTTCACGTACTCTAAATAACATACTTTTTATATATATTTGCATTATGCAAATATACGTAATTATAAATATAATAAAATAGCATCCTTATCTAAAATCCTATTTCTTGATTAAAAAAAACCCCTTTTACTGGCTGAAATCATTTAAATGATTTTTCGATGTGACGGCATTACACCTAAAGTCGGGTACCGGCAAGTAACAGGGACCGGCCGCGGTGTGTGTGTGTGTGTGTGTGTGTGTGTGTGCTGAGGGGTGGGGTAAATGGGAAACGTTTGTGCCCCACATTTAAATTAACGATTAAAATTAACTAAAACCTCGCTTATCAGGGGCTGATTCACGTGGCTCCATCATTAACACGAGGATCGGTCTGAACAACAAGTGTATCTCTTTATTCACCACCTGATGGTTATCTCTAAGGTGTAGTAAATTAACACGTCAAGCTACATTACAGGTGGCGCCTCTGTCGGCTGTGCCCTGACCGACCATGATTTTACACGTGCCTCCAGCGCGAGACTCCTCCCCCCACTAAAACCTCTGCTCTCCGAGGCCGGTTCCCGCAGTTCTGACCCCTCCAGTGACTTTCTGCTCGGGTTTCCGGGCTCTCTCTGCCACCTCCGCTCCCCCCCCCCTCGTTACTATCTGTACCCCTTTTTTATTCCTGGCGATGATAAGCAAAACGAATTCGGGGGTCTGTCCAGGCAGCAACTGGGAGCGCGCCGCTGCCGCCATTGTGTTCGCGAACGACGACGGCCGAGACCGAGCAATGGATTCAGGGATAAACGGCAATGGTCACATGTCACTGATTTCGCCTTTTCTCGACTGAGACGACTGTGTAGGGCGCTCACTCCGACGTCGTTGTCCCTCCCCCTGGGTTAATAACACGTTAGCCTACCGCGCGCGGGCGACCTTTCCTCACTCTCTTTCCTTTTGACCGCGTAGCCGAGCGCGTGTCACCCTTTCACGACAGTCGGCGAACGGCTTGCCGGTGTCACAGCGCCTGCGAGTCGCAGACCATTTCCGCCCCTTTACTCCCCTCAAGAGATGAGGTGTTGAACGGTCCGCCCGCAAAGCAGAGAAAAACAAACAAACAAAACAACGTTATGTGCTTTCAGAGACAAAAACAAAAGGATTTAAAGGGGACAGGACGATGTCCATGAGACCCAGTGCTCGTTTACACCGAAAGAAGATTCGCCTTAGAACAGAGGTTTGGATCTCCGCTAGTAGGTTAAAGACGACCGGTGCCCTGGGTTTCAGCAGTAATGGTCTGATAAGTTTTAGGCGGAACGGTTTTCAGAGACGTCATGTTAATCTGGTGGTGGGCTACGATATAGTCCCTCGGCGGGCATCTACTGGTAGGGTTCGTAACACCGGCGAGCTGTTTGTCGACTGATGCCCCCGGCTGCTTGGTTAGCGGCTGGGGTCAAAACAACATGGCGGCCAAAGCGATCTTCTTTAAATATGGTTTCCGGAAATTACTTTCATTTTAACAGGGCGTGTATACTTCTCAGCCCCGCTCAGCGATATCCGATCAGCTGTCTGGCCGATCTCACCCTAAACAAAGTAGCGTTTTACTAGCCATGAAGTTGAATCAGCGAAGGGGTTGATGAAGTTTTTTAGTTGGTCAGACGTATTGCTGGATAAGAAATGGCGGCTGTACTTTCGTCTTTTATGCTTAATGTCGCGTCAGCCACTAAGGAGCCGAGTTGATAGAGATGACATTTTTACCCAGCGCACCTTAAAAACACAACCCGTATTTCCCCTGGCTAGCAGCAGCCAAGGTGTACAAACAAAATCAAAGCACACACACACGTGACAGTGATCGGGGCAGATTTTATCCTTTTTAAAATCTCTTCAGTGACAATATTATTATTCCTTTAAAGGAGTGGCGCCTGTCAGTGAGTTCATAGCCAGTCTTAAAATTTCATGAATGTGACTTTCAGGTGTTACCCCGCCTTCCAAACTATTTGGCTCGGCTTAACACGCAGACATTTCCACAGGTACAAAAGAGTTTCGCCCGGACTGAAACGTTTACACATGAAGTCATCTTCTTTTAAACTAACATTGGACCAAAAGCCGTCTTCCCTTCATCTTCAAAGACTGACAGTCATTGAACTAAGAAACACTGAAGAGCAGCAACAATAAGCAATGATTATTTCTGTCAGCCGGCAGTACACATAATGCTGAAAATCACTGACTGCGGTACGACGTCTTGTTAAAATAACACATAGTACCGTATTATGGTTGGCGTCAACCTCCACATCAGTGCCTCTTCCTAAACTCAATTCAACGTATTAACTCTGACGACAGACTACTGAACCGGATACTGGTTAACCGACATAATTGTTCCTCTCTATTATCGCGGGTACATTTAAAACTAACGCACATCTTATTTCGTTCTTTTTTGTCTGTTAAACCATATTTCCTCATTTTACCTTATTATTATTATTATTATTATTATTATTATTATTATTATTATTATTATTATTATTATTATTATTATTGAGTAATTAGCTCTTTAAAATAATGGTCATCAGTATCGGAATGATCTTCCATCTATTTCATTTTTCCCGATCAGCTACATTGGACCTTTAATTATGTTTAATTCAGGGGTAGTAGGTCTGACAGGTTTTCCCATTACGCCTGTGTACCGTCCAAGCTGCTAGAAAATGGTTTCTCTTCTCTTTTTTTAAGCAAAATCAGGCAAATCTTTGTTGCTTAAAATATATTTGAGGTTTGGCTTAGCGCAGTTGGTTCGATCAAGAAAAACTACTATTGGACTGTAAACAACAACAGATCGTGTGCGATTCTCCGATAAATGCTACTGGAATCTACCTTGATGAATGAAAAATCGTCTTTACTTCATACCTCACCACTGACGCGAAGACTTAAGCGATTATCTCGACGCAGTGCTTGCGTAATGCCAAACATGGAACCTCGTGGGTGGCGAGTGAAGACACGTGAGGACGGTCTTCCTATATCGAGGACGACTTTCCGACCAGTGGTAATGAGCAAAACGAGAACGGACAGCATTTCCCCGGAATTCTAAGAAATCTTTTCGCAACCGTTTGCCTTGTTATGTGCTTATGCCACGGAATTCCATAAACTCTACAGTAGATGACGTGATGCGTCTGTAACGCACTGCGCATTATGCAAGAAGTGGCACCGCCTGTTGACAGCGCGGGACTTATACACGACCCGAGATTAACGGAGTATTATAGAAGGGGGATCTATATCTTTTACCGACCACCAGCGGCAGTTTATTCCACTCGCTCACAGTTCTATCTTTAAAAACGTATTTTAAAATCAAACCTTGCGCAGGCGATTTATTAACTTATAATTATGTCCGCTGCTATTTCATTATTAATTATTAGTATCCGTTGATAAACGGAGGGGGGGAGAGAGAGAAGAAAAAAGAACTAATCTGTGTGATTGTAAACCTTCAGCAGTCGGTCTGGATCACTGCTGGATCTAAAATGTCAGTTGATGTAGGAACAACAATAAACAGGAAAAGAATACGTAGAGTTCGTGTTGCTTTATTCGACGGTATTGGATCGCCCATTGGCTTTAAATAAAACCATATCTCTGGGTATCTGCAAGGCGTTCTGTTTGTTATCTCCGATAGACTGAAGAAGCAAAAAAAGGGTGCGCGTGCTCAAATGTTAAAGCAGAATTCTGTTACCAGTTTTTATAAGAAGGAGAGAAATAAAAAAACAATGAGCTGGGTATCGCGGAGGTTGGGGGCAGTTCGGTAAAACCTGGACAGCGAAGTTAAGATTTTTAAAAAAAACCATTGTGAACCGAACTGAAAATTAATTATCAGTGGTTAAAAAGATTAAATTGAAAAACGGGGGAGGGAGTGGGGATTGGAGGAGAACTATTCCAACATTTAAATCCTAAATTTTACAAAAGCCGGACAGGTACCGACATAAAGAGTTAAGTTCTAGATGTTAATCCGGAGTTTCTCTCTTCCTAAATCGAAAGTAAAACAGATAATAAAACAAATTGCTGCTTTAACTCGTACGCTCTGTTTTACCGACTCGTTTTGCTGCGCAGACTTTTAGATTTCTTTCGCTAAATGTATTCTGTAGTTGCCCCGCGTTCTGGCAACACAGAGAAAGCCTCCCGGAAGGTTTGACGTCAGAGGTGTGCAACGCCTACCGCGAAGGGCCGTCAGCCACATGGTCTCACAGAAAGCTCAAGACAACAGTGTATTCCATCTGGATTCCAAGAACTTGTTCATTACTGTTCGTTTTCCAGATGTTCCAACTACCACCTCGCAGAACGAACGTTACAGGTGAAGGGGTTTGTAGAATATCACAAAGGGATTTGGCCAAAGTTACACGAAACGTTGCAGAATCTGATCTTAAGGTTGCGAACAACATTTAGATTATATTGGACTTTTATTTTTTTAAAAAAAAAAAAAAAAAAACCCTACGAGGCCAACCACCCCCGACCCCTGCTCCGTGCAACCAACTTGTAGCTAGGGGAGAATTCTGTGGTGTCAACTGTAAGTAAATATATTCTTTGTTAGAGGCCTTCCAGTCAGCCCGTGCACACAGGAGCGGTGCTGTGTCCTGAACGCTATTTACCTCGGTCCGAGAGGCTTCTACTTGAAGAGCACAATGATGTTGACTTAGCTGATAGCAAACAGAACTCTCAGACCCTATCGGGTATTTCTAGGTTTTCTTCTTGGAGCGAGAGAGGCCTAATCAACGGAACGCGCTACTCGGGTGCAGTATTGACTGAGAGTTTAACAGTTAGAGAGAGAGAGAATTAGGAACTTCTTTCCTTAATGGTTCATACGCAGAGATTTTTTGGCGATTGTTGAAACAAAAACAACAAAAATGGCTCGTTTATAAATGTAAAATGAAAGTAGAATACATTAAGTGCTGATACTTGGATATCTGACTCATGTATGAGTTCTAGTTATGAAGCTGGTAAACAGTGAAGACAAACAAATTAGTTTTTAGTTTTTTTAAGTTATTTTTAAAAATTAATTTGCATTTTAATTATTTTATTATTTGAACCGGAAGCAGAAGACGCACACAAGAATTCGACTTTCTTAAAGCCAAAAATGGGCGCTGCGTTAGTGTATTAACCGGATTAAATGTTTGCTTCAGTAACCATTAAAAAAAAAACAAGCAGTGGCATATTCAGTTAATGCAACAACAACAACTTATTACATCATCAGGACTGCTAACGTTAACTCGGCCTCAAACGTTGGTTGGAATCTGTCATATAACATCAGGTCTCTTCGTATAGCCCCGGTCCAGTCTTTGCGTCGATACGCACGCCCAGGATCATAATTTTGGTTTTGCCTCGTTTTACCGGGCAAAGTCAACGCTTTCAAAGAGAACAGACGTCTTCAGTCCCTCAATGTTTTAAAACCCGGCAAATAATACTTTCATTTCCCAGCTACTCGTCATCCGCTTTACCACGGGTGCTGCTGAAACTGAGCGTCTGTCTCCCCACGACGACACCTCAGCACAGCCATCTTACTCGCGCACCCAGGCGGTGGCCGTGACTCGCGGGCTTAACAGAGTTTTAAAATAAATCTGTAATTTAAAAATAAGGGTGAAAAGTTCGAGCCCGTATAGAAATGTATTTGCACCAGATCTGTGGCCGGCGAAAGTTCAGGTTTACGTTAAAGTTTCTTAAAATAATTCTTTCTTTGGGGAGAAGGACTTTAAGGCCACAACGGATGAAGGTGCTTGTAATTCTATGTGCGAATAGTGTCGATATAAGTTTACTTGTTTTCAAATGTTAATTTCTCGTTAGTGTATCGACGTATGCAGCCCTAATAACACACAGACGAGCAAACAAAGCTAAATGCAGATCATCGAAGGGATCCAGGAAATAACTCCTTTTTTTTTTTTTTTTTGCATTTTCGTTACGTTAGCATTTGCACCTGGTTTTGCTGTTATTTCATTATATACTTCCGCTTGCATGCATACATACATACATACATACATACATACAAAGGCGCAGCCACCTTTCTAAATTCTGAATAATCTCGTGCTTGTTTTTTTCCGAAAAGTAACCAAATAAAATACACGAAAGAGATTATTAACAAGATGAGAGCAGCTCTCTCTCTCTATCTCTCTCTCTCTCTCTCTTCATCTCTTCATCTCTTCATCTCTTCATCTCTTTCTCTCTCTGGTTTCTCCCCTCTAAAATTTACTTCCTAAGAAATATCTCCCGACGAGCACTGGTTGGAGGGAGAGGCGGCTGAAGTCAGTTGGTAGAGTAGGACGTGATACGTTAGAAAGCTGAGTTCAGACGACCAGCAGCTTGGATAAAATAGAAATATTGGTGCATGTCTCAAAGCGTTTCCATCCTTTGTTTTTTTCAAAACATTTTCGAGCTTTGATTAAAATATATAATCAAAGCCGGCCTAATGTGGAAGGATTACGTCAACAAGTTTGGGAAATATACGCTTCAAATGTTGTTTTTTTCACTTTTGTTTATTGTTTTTCTATACTGGATAATATTGTTTCATATCGAAAAGGAGAGAGAGAGATGAAGAGAGAGAGAGAGAGAGAGAGAGAGAGAGAGAGAGAGAGAGAGAGAGAGAGAGAGAGAGAGAGAGGAGAGAGATGAGGAGAGAGAGAGATGAGAGAGAGAGAGAGAGAGAGAGAGAGAGAGAGAGAGAGGAGAGAGAGAGAGAGAGAGAGAGATGAGGAGAGAGAGATGAAGAAAGAAGAGAGAGGGACGAAGAGATGAGAGAGAGGAGAGAGAGAGAGATGAGGAGAGAGAGAGACGAGAGAGAGAGAGAATATTCTCAACATGGTTACTGCTAAATTATGGAATCAGTTCAGAGAATAAAGACTTTGGTAATAAAATAGAAAACAACCTCAGCCTACCGTTGCATTATAATTATTAATATATGGTGAGAAAAGTCCAGCCTGTTTTTCTTTTAAAAAAGCAATAAAAGAAATATAACAGTTACGATACACATTTAAAGAGATCTTAGTCCATCACGACTCTGATTGACAGATGTCAGCAACGTCATAGAAACTAAACAAAACCCTTTACATACGGGTGTTCTTTACACCGATCAGCATTCGGAACCAGTAGATGAGTGAACATATATTAAACGAAATTAAGTAAGTAAATAGATTGCAAATAAAGAATTCAATTTTAAAATAACAACAACGACATAAATATTAAAGACACTGAGGCAGCAGGATAAGAATTCTTTTAAAGTTTCGAAGATAAAAAAAAAAAACGAGCAGGAAATTAATTTTAAAAGTATACTTAATTAGCGTGAGGAATGATACTGGAGAAAAACTTCTACTGATAAAGATTATCTGCTATAATTCATGATTAAATCTAATTTCCCTGGTGGAATACTTCAACAACTTCATGTGTAATTAATAATTCTTTCTACTATTACGTATTTTTACATTTAATTTTGTTATTACACCAACCTGAATAAAATAATTTTCCTCTTAGGTAATAATAATAATAATAATAATAATAATAATAATAATAATAATTTATTTGATATTACTATCTGAAAGCAGCAAATATATTTCTTTATCCAGTCAGTAAAATATTTATTATCAAAACGATGAGAAATTTCTAGGCAAAAACAGATCTCGTGAAAACATTTTAATTTTAAAAAATAAATTACAAAAGTAAATACAATTATTTATAAAAATAATTTGCTAGAAACGCTGATGTTCTTGCTGTTTTTGTTTTTTTTAAATTATTTTTATTGGCTAACAATTAACTAAAATCTGTGGCATATTTCTAGCGCGTGAGAAGAGATTGAGGGTAACTGACAACCATCCACTTTGCATATTGCTTTTGGCTGGTCTCTTTGTTTTTTTTAAAAAAAACGAGAATTAAGTGAACTTCTTACTACTACTATTAATAATAACATACACAGAATACATCAAGTTATCGAGCTAATATTTAAACATTTTTTTTAAAATCAACATCTGAAGTCTTCACAAAGCAAAATTAAGATTTTTTTAAGATTTAGGAGGGATAAAGGGAAAAATAAAGATTAATCTCTGATCTGGTAAAATATATATATTTAGTTTCGAACAGATCAGATTATAAAGAACACGACAAGAATGACTATTCAGTACTAAAGTAAGTAAGGTTATTACTGTTTTTTTTTTTTTTTAAATATTGTAAGATTGATTTTCCACCTAAATGTTTAATCTTAAAACTAAGGAAAAGTGTAATATTTGGAATTAGAAAGAACAACATAACAAATAACAAATGGAGAAAGCGACTTTGCTACTCTTTTCAGCAGCGGTTCTAGTACTGAAAACGGTAGAATTAATAAAACAAAGACAGATGCTGGTAATAGTAAAAAAAAATTAATGAACTTACAAACTGATCAAATAAAACAAAATTCCAAATAAAAACTTGGGAACAAATTATTCTACTAACTTTTTTTCCCCTAATTTGTATAAATAAAAATCTGAAAAATACGTCTTAAAATAGAAGAGTTTGTGTAGAGGTAGAAAAAAATACACGTCACGTCAACAACTTTTTAAAAAATCTTTTTTCTGTTTCTCTATATAATTAAAAGTAGTTGTACATAGGCACAGATTATAGAGATTTTAAAACAAATTTTAAGAAATAGTGGCATAAATTTTTTCTTTCAAAAAAAAAAGCAAGTAACTTATTTGTTTTTTTTTTTATGTTCGCACAGGTTCTGTTGGATTTTTCTGAAAAGACGTTAAACTTCCAAAGGCCTCGTGGCAACGATCGCGCCAGCCCAGACTTTTTAAAAAGTGAAGAATACGAGTGCACACTGGACACAGGTGCGTAGATATTAAATACTGGGCTTGACACTGCAGCGACCTGTCCAACTTTCATACAGAAGGCGTTTAGATATGATCAGCATGTTTAAAATGGTTTCAAAATAACATATTTTCAGTCATATTTTAAAATGAAACAGTTTGAAGGTATCTAGGTAAATGATGTTCGGGGGTCTATAGACTTTTTTAATTTTAAAAGGTCATAACATGCTTAATATTTTGTTAAATAGAGCCATTTTAAACCCTAAAACACTGTTTTGTTTTGTGAAAAATAATAAAGGGACTTTTTTGAGAAAATGAATTATCTTTAGTATATTTGACATTTTCTTCGAAGAAATTTGCTGAACAAAGGAACAAAGTTGAATAAATGAAGTAACATATGAGAGAGAGAGAGAGAGAGAGAGAGAGAGAGAGGAGAGAGAGAGAGAGAGAGAGAGAGAGAGGAGGAGAGAGAGAGAGATGGAGAGAGAGATAGAGAGATAGAGAGAGAGAGAGAGATGGAGAGAGAGAGAGAGAGAAGAGAGAGAGAGAGAGGAGAGAGAGAGAGGATGGAGAGAGAGATAGAGAGATAGAGAGAGAGAGAGAGCGAGAGAGAGAGAGATTTTGTAATATTAACTAAACATATAAAATATGGTTATTAGTGTGGAAAGGCTGGATAAGTAAAGTATTAGCGAGTTTGTGGAATAGATGTAATGATTCTCTTTTAAATGCTCGTCTAAGAGATTCTTTAAAATATAAACATAGATTGTTTCTTTTTACTAGAGCTACATTTTAAATTTACAATGGCGTTTCATCGCATACACGATGCACTCTTGATAAAGATCTCACAAAGAGAAAACCATTTGAATTCTGGTGGAATAAACAAAAGAATTCTCATTCACCATTCCATGGTTGTTCTTTTGCTGTTATTATCGAAAATAATCGCAAATCTGGTTATTTTCTTTCAAAAACATCTGCCCATTGTATATATTTATTATAATGCAGAGCTCTTCAGTTTAGATGGCTCTATATACATCCACATATCAAGCCGGAGCTTGAGATTGGCTTCCCTGTCGCCCTGTAGCTCGAACGTCTGGGTTAAGCCTTTGTGCGGACACCAGATTTTGCAGGGTAAATATTTAATCTTTAATTATGCGTCTCAGTCCTGTCCGCTAAAAACAGATTATCTGATAAAAGGATAAAAGTTTATAAAGTTAACTTTTCTAGTTTTAATTTTTTCTCTCTTTATGGTAAAGATATTTGTTAATATAAATATTTATGTATTTATTTATATTTTCTAATTATCCGACTCTTTGTTTGGTTAAATCTATTGCATATTGGTGCTACTATTAAAAAAAAAACACAACAACAACAACATGTAGAACTATTCGCCAAATATTTTAAAGGGTAAATAAGGGCCTGGTATTCAGAATATACTGCAATTCCACGGCGTCAAGTACTGGCAAATGCCATGTTGTTGCTTGTGGGTTAGGGTTTGTGCACGGCGCCTTACAGAACCAGAGCAGTTCTATCGCAGTAACAGTCTGATGCCTAACCGCCTGGAGAGAACTTTCGTCAGGCAGTGTAGAAGTACAGCCAGAGTCCGCGCATTGGTAACAACAGCATATCGCACTGTCGTTCTCTACAGCGACATCTACTGGGTAAATGGGGCTTTAATTCCCCTCCGATCTTTAACAGCATTATCGACAATCGTTGGTTGTTTTTCCTATGCTGTCGTCGTTCTGAATTTATTTTCAAAGTTGGGCAAAAAAATTTAAAAAAAACAAAAGTCAAACTTCTGAAAAAGTAAAACCTCCGACTCCCCCTATCGGCGGTGAGGGCAGTTAAAAGGGGACGCGCTCTTCCGGAGTCTTCCATACTGTAAGATCTCATTTACTGCAGCATCGCAGAATGGCGTAGACGGAACTCTGTACATTATTACTTTACCAACTCCAAGGCTCTAGGTATTTATTCTCTGGACGTTTTATGCCGACTTTCATTAAGGACAAATGCGATGCTGCCATTTAAAATTAAACGTCGCTGACGTCACAGTTGCCAGTAGCACCCTTTGTTTTCCCACTATTTAACAGTGTACAGATAACTGAGGTGCAGAACTGCGTATCTTAAGACTGCGATCGACAAATGCATAAATGTTGGGGCTGCAGTAAACGACTTCTCAGGGTTAGGGTTAGTTAATTTATTTTTCTACCATGCACGTAAACTAATTCCCATTAAAGCCTGAAGTGACCGGAGCAATTTCTACTTCCGCTGTCTTCACTCCCCTCGCCACTACGATAGCAATATATATATATATTAAATCAAAGAATATTAGAAAAACGAAGAAATACATACGATTATCCGGTGGCATGGGGGGAAAAAGAAACAAGATGAGGATGTTTTACCAGCCACGAGCCTACGTGATCCAACATTGCATCTAGTTCTCTCAAAGACTCCGCTTTTCCTTTTGTTCGGGTTAAAACCAGCGAATACCTTAAATTTTTGTAATCTCGTTATCAAAAATATCTTTTTTTTTCTTGACGAAGTTCATTTTCTAACCAGTTTCCCCCAGGCTGGCCGGACCAATTCCTTCTCCTTCCCGTCAAATTTTGCTATTATCAACGACGTCTCGTTGTTTCTGTATGATTTTTGTGTCGTGATTTTGTTTTTTTTAAAATATTAATTATGGATCCTTACTAAAACTTCTGTGCGCACGAAATAACAGGACTGGGTTAATTATGAATTTCCTCACTCAACCTGGGTAACGTGAGAGTAAGTATATTCATCATTTACACTGTACGCCAATATAAGGTACTGAGACCCCAGCATAGGTTATTGTGAAAGGACAGAAGCAGTGCAACCTTGCAGCAGCAGCAGTTGTTACCGCAACTATCTTTAATGAGTTTTTCATGAATTGTCTAACTATGGCGTGATTAGAAGATATGCGCATACTTGAGATGCTACTAGCGATTTTCATCTGAGTTTTAAGAAGTCGCCCATGACTGTTTGTTTGGGAAACGCTAAGCGAACTTACGCCAAGACGACTTCGCTGTGTACAACATCGTGGGTTTACAATAATCCACAAGTTATGTACATTTTGAGAATATTTACTACTTCTCTTTTTTCTTTATGAAAACGCCTGGATATCTGGAACAACAACTGTGACAAAGTTCTGTCTGGGCGCGAGTCTCTGAAGGAGAAACGAACTGGAATATTCGTCTTTCCACGATCTTCTTGGCAGTTCGTTTGTACGGTGTTGCCATTCCACGCCGCAGAACCAGTGATGCGGGATTCTGTGTAAGACTTCGACCGAGTGAAAGCTACTTTCATTTTTGCTAGGGCCTTTCTAAGTTCGGACGTTTTTGATAAACGCCTCAAGCTCCGCGAAAATCGGTCACAATGGCAAAAACCAGTTAAAGGGGGAGGGAGAGATGGAGCCAAAACAAACAATAAACCGCCCTGTTTTTTTTACGAGTCTATGGCCTGGTGATTTAAAATATAAGTAACAGCAGAAGCACAAAGTGGCTAGCAGATAAATCAAATCCATAACGCTGAATATTGATTAAAGTAAAGCATTCTGACCCTTTAACCCTAATTTCCTTTGACAGCTGTCAACATTCTTCAGACAAAAAGGACGAGACTGTATATTGTCGTTTGTTCTCCGAGCGAGTAGCTGCTGCTATACACGAAGCTACTTTATCTTTCCCTTCGATGCTCAGATCTGCAGAGGCGCTTTTCTGTTCTTTGTGTCAACACCCTTCGTTCAGGAATATTAATCAGGGTGAGTTAGGGGTACTGCCTTGTTGTTCTTCTCCTCTGAAGACCGTCACAGCTGTGCATAAAAATTCGGAGATTTTAATAATTTTTATCAATATTCGGCGATATAAATTATCAACTAGACTCTCTCTCTCTCTCTCTCCTCTCTCTCTCTCTCTCTCTCTCTCTCTCTCTCTCTTAACACCAAGAATATTCTAGTATGAATCTAATGTTATAAATAAAGAAAATAAGTACATTTTTTGCTTATACATTATGTGAAAAATGTGTGTAAACTTGAAAACGGGTAATAAAAGCAAAGTAATAAAATTGACTAAGCACGGAACATGCTCAAGCAAGAAGACTAAAAACAATTAAATACATACATTGGCGGCCATAATTGTAGACATACCAATAAAATAATTTATCACTGGCCTTAGCTGAGGATATATTAGTAAAAAAAGGTCTTGTGACAAAAAAAGCCTTTTTAATGTGCATTATAGATTTTCCAACAGTATTATTTTCATATACATAAAAGTATATGCACGAATAAATTGATTTATGTATTTAGTATGTAATATGTAACTGTAGAGTCCAAAACCGTGGCACACACACACACTCTCTCTCACACACATATATATTAGTGTGTGTGTGTGTGTGTGAGTAAGTGATAAAAAAATATGTGATATATTAACTACTTTCTATATGTCCGGTTACCAAAGTTAATCTCCCACAAATGAAGAAAAATATAAATTGTAGAAAACTGCATTAAATGGTTGAAATATTAGTACATTTTTTTTTAAAATTGAAAACATTTGCAGCAAAATCATAATCAGAAATAATATTCATTTACAAATTCTAAATTCCAACTAAACTCTAGCTTATATACGTATAGATACAATTCTACTTTCAGAAGGTGACAACTTTACTTTTGACTAATTATTTTCAAATGCTAACACTTTATAAACATTTTTTTTTTTTAAATTTTCAAGTCGCCAGGAAATAATTTACAAACTCCTGCAATATAAATCAGTGAAATAAAATTAAGAAGAGGAGGCATCGCTATAAGAACTGTTGAAGATCACTCTTTCTGCGGTGATGTATTTTATGGCCTTGATTAGTTTTTAAATTATAAAGTAAGTTGTTGTCAAAAAAAAAAAAAAAGAAGAAGAGGTAGAGCTAAAGGGGAGATAACTCATAATATCTGAAAAAAGTGAAATTAGAATTTTTGGTCATTTGAACGGGCTAAGTCACATCTCGGCTACGCGAGAAAGGGGCTTCAGGAATTAGATATAAATGTTAGTTGGTTTTTTTTAAAAAACTAAAAACTATCCATATGGTATTTGTCTTATTATTTATTAGTCGTTTAAATCATAGGGATATTTATTTATCTACTGGCTATTCAAACAAATAAATAAAATAATTAATTAAGGCAAAATACTTTGAATATCTGACTCGTTATTGGAACGGATGGACATCCATCCCACCAACCCTGAAGGGTGTTCATTTTTCATTTTCTTAGTTAGACTAAAGACGATAAAAAAAAATCTCCCCCTTCTCTATATCTGCCGTAGCTTGTCGTCCCCGATCCGGGTAAAACAAACAGCAGGTTTATTTCGCCAGAGCCGCCGATGGCACCCGAAGGTTTGGGAACCCGCTTAAATACGTATTCGGTTTCTCTATTCAGGCGAAGTGATCCCCACACCGACAGACTCGCGCGCGCGTGTAGGAAACACCAATAATCGTACAAGCAAGAACTCCCGAGTTTGGACGATGTAAGAGCCGGAGAGGGGCCGGGTGAGGGGAAACAGTAATTTCAGTTGCTTACCCTAAGGTCTGTTTGCTTTTGGCGTGAGTTGGGAAAACTCCGAATCGTGTTTTACAGCTAGGAGACGAGGGATGGTTCAATAGCGAACCGTCAGCCCAGACAGACAGACAGACAGACAGACGGACGGACGAGGACGAAAATTAGCCGGGGGGGGGGATGATTCCTAAAACAAACAGTGCTTTATAGACACACATCATTATAAAGGAAACAAGGTAAATTGAAAGTAAATTACCCTTCTTCCCGCTCATTATACATCTAGTTGCTCGCACTATATTACAACCCCCCCCCCGTCAGCCGCCATTCCGTTTTTCTGTTATCGCTGTTTCCTCCCGCATCTTCTAATCTCGAGACGAAAACTTTATTTGAAAAAAAAAAAAGAAAAAAAAGAGAGAAAGTGAAGTTTTTTTTTTAAATTTTCTTAAATGGAGAAAACGGAAAACCAGGACAGAGGACAGCAGACAGCGCGCGCGAGGCGCAGTTAAGAGCAACCGGCGGAAGTCAGGGTGCAGTAATTAACTTCTCCAACGGGGAAAAAAAAATAAAACCCAAACCCAATGTCAAAAATAAATAGAAGAAAAAACAAAGCAAACAAACTGTAAACTGATAATTAAAAATAAAAAAAAAAACTAAACCGAAACAATAAATAATAAAAGCCGACAGAGTCATACGATGTGAATAGGCGAACAACTAAGAGAAAGAAAAAAGGTCCGTCCTGTCCCGTTCCGGTTAAAAGTCGCTGGCGATTAGTGCGCGCGGGCCGCCGCTGCCACCGTCGGTCTCGATCGGGATGCTGTCCGTCCGGCCCACAGGGTTATTAAAACGATTACAAAACTAGACGTTGAGAAAACACACACACACACACACACACACACATGCATTCTATTACAGAACCAAACCAGAAGACTCTCCGGTTTTTTTTTTTTTAGTGGTGGGAGGAGGGAGGAAGTGGTAAACACCCTGATCTCTTCTTCTTCTCGGGATCAGTAAACAGACGTAAAGGTGTTTTTTGTTGTACCTGGCAGCTGGACCATACATAGTTCTAATGTCCGAACCACGATCTACGCGAAGTGAAAGGGTAAAGTTTTATCACTCTTCGGTTGATTTCGGATGTCACATATCAAGTCCAATTAAAACAGATCTAACAACAACAACAAATAATTTTATTTGGTTTTCAAGGTTAGCACTGAACATTTATATTACTGAATTTTTGTTTTTTTGTGGTAACCAATACACTTTATTATTATTATTATTATTATTATTATTATTATTATTATTATTATTATTATTATTATTATTATTTTATTTTATTCTAGCATCTTAGCTCACATGGGATCAGTATGCGATCACGTTATTATTATCTTAGCGCTACGATTCCATCCATCAGCTCTCAGCGCCTACACGTCACAAGTAAACCCAGATGTTATGTTATTTATTTTAAAACTTCGCATACTTCTGACTTTCTGTTCCCATATCTGGTAAGATCATTAAAAAATTGAAAAAGAAATCTATCATAGCAGATATGACGCTTGCATGCGAGTATTATCTTTTAAGTAAATCCAGGAAAGTAATAATAATTAACTGTAAATGGATATCATTCAAAATTCCTTTTATGCATCGAACAAAGAGAGAAACAAATAACAAAAACCGCGAACCAAATACCTTTCTTTGGTACTAATTACAGATGTC